>PVHP010019181.1:0-32181 GCA_004024765.1 Zapus hudsonius
CTCTCTCGTGTGTGTGTGTGTGTGTGTGTGTGTGTGTGTGTGTGTTTGGACCTGTGAAAGGGGCCAGCCTCTTTTGCCATTATGGAACTTCCCCTGGATCTGTAACATCAATAAATTCCTTCCTCCCATAACTGTGCCTGCTTTGGAGGTTCATCACAGGGCTTGTAGCTGACTACGGCACTTGGGTACTGGGGAATCAAACTCAGGCTGGCAGGCTTTACAAGCAAATTTACTGAGCCATTTCCCCAACCCTGATTTTGATTAATTCTTCCACTTTGTTCGTTACTCTCTTGTAAACAAGGTGACTTTGGGGACTAAGTGTCAGTAGCAGACCTGTCCTTAAAAGGTTGAAAATCAGCCTATAATCTCAGCACTCAGAGGCAAGTAGATCATCTACAATCCAAGACAAGCCTGATCTACATAGCAAGTTCCAGGCCAGCAAGGGCTACCATAGAGAGAACCTGTCTCAAAAAAGTTGAAAATCAGCCAGGCGTGGTGGTGCACACCTTTAATCCCAGCACTCGGGAGGCAGAGGTAGGAGGATTGCCATGAGTTCAAAGCCACCCTGAGACTACATAGCGAATTCCAGGCCAGCCTGGGCTAGAGCGAGACCCTACCTCAGGAAAAAAAAAAAAAAAAGAAGAACAAGAACAAGAAGTTGAAAATCTAAACCTGTCATTGTAGGACAAGCCTGTAATCTCAGCCTCAAACTCAGGAGGAGGAAACAGAAGGATCAAGAAATTCAAGGCCAGCCTCAGCTACATAGAGAGATAGAGAGTGGGAGGTCAGCCTGAGCTGCATGAGACCCTGTCTTAAAAAAAAAAAAAAAAAAGGATGGTTAGCCTGAGCTGAGCTGAGCAGAGCAGAGTTTGTATGCTCACTGCTCTCCTGCCCTGTACCCATACCTGCTGTAAAAGGCAAATTTAGCATTTAACACAGAACCATGTCATATACAGTGGAAAGAATTGCAGAGTGCAGTCACTGGTTTCACAGTGCAGACCAAGAAAAAGGAATGCACAACATTGTTTTTTGTTGTTGTTTGTTTTTGTTTTGGGGTTTTTTGTTTGTTTGTTTTTAGTTTTTTGAGGTAGGGTCTCGCTCTAGCCCAGGCTGACCTGGAATTCACTATGTAGTCTCAGGATGGCCTTGAACTCATGGCGATCCTCCTACCTCTGCCTCCCAAGTGCTGGAATTAAAGGCGTGCGCCACCACGCCCGGCTGTGACTGTGTTTTGTTATTTAGGAAAGAATAGTTGAAGATACTCTACAACCTGGAGATTTCTACCCCAGTTATTAAATGAAACAATGACTTATACTTTATTTTTTATTCATGGGGTTTGTGTATGGTGTGTGTGGGGGGGGGTAACTGGGTGCCACAACACACACATGGAGGTCAAAGGACAACCTCCAGCTGTCCATCTTGCCTGAGGCAGGGTCTCTCTTGCTTGTTGCTGCAAATACAGGATTTACTGCCCACAAGCTTCTCCATTCTCCTGACTCTACTCCCCATTGTCAGAGGTGCAATAGGATTACAAATGTGTGGTGTGCCCAGCTATATGTGGCTTCTGGGCACCCAGACTGTGCCATCAGGCTTGTGCAGCGAGTGCTTTCATCCACTGAGCCAACAACCAGCCCTATTTATTGTTTCTAAGATACAGTCTTGTACCGTGGGCTATTATGTTGAACTCTGGATCCTCCTGCCTCTACTCCCCCCCCCCCAATGTTAGGATTACTGGCATATGCCAACAAGTCCACCTGATTCACAGTTTTAAAGTAGACCTGAGAGATAGTTGTGGTGGCTTATGCCTATAGTCCAGCATGGGGGTGGGAAGCAGGAGGGAGTGGACATAGGCAAGAGGTAGAAGGATCACTACAAGTTCTAGGCAGGTCATCATTATTTTTTTAAAAAAGGCAAAAAAAATCCTCTATGAGTATGAACAAGTAGGTATGTTAAGGAGTCATTTGTTTTCATAACTTCAAGAACATATTTTACTATAATTTCTAAGGTGGTACCAGATACTTTTAAAAAAACACTGTGAGAGCCAGGTGCAGAGGTACACACCTGTCACCCAGCCGCTTGGGAGACAGGGGCAGAATGGTAAACTTGAGTCAATTTTAGGCAAATTTGCAAGAACTTTCAAAATCAAAACAAATGGCTGGACCTTGCAGCTCAGTTGTCCCGGTTCATCCTAGAACTGTGAAAACACACAGACAAGGAGCTCAGGGTGTAGCTCAGAGGTAGACCACTTGCCTAGCATATTGTACGATCTATTTATATAAAATGCTCAGAATAGATAAATCCATAGAGACAGAAAGCAAAATTAGTGGTTGCTAAGGGGTGGGAAGTGACTGTAGCTGAGTTTCTTTTGGAGTGATGGGAAAGTTCTAGAGCTAGGTCGTGGTAGTGGGTGGTCAGCCTATGAACTAAACATATACTTTAAAATAGTTACAATCATATTTATGTTATATGTATTTATCTCAATAAAAATGTTTCAGTGGAGCTGGAGAGAGATGGTTCAGCAGTTAAAGGTCCTTTCTTGCAAAGAATACCAGCCCAGGTTCAATTCCAAGTACTCATATAAAGCCACAAAGTGTCTCATTTGTCTGCATTTCCTATGCAAGAGGCCCTATCTCCTCCTCTCTCATAAATAAATGATTTTTTTTAACGTTCTAGGAGGTCGGGCGTGGTGGTGCACTCCTTTAATCCCAGCTCTTGGGAGGCAGAGGTAGGAGAATCACTGTGAGTTTGAGGCCAGTTTGGAACAGAGTGAGTTTTTAGGTCAGTTTTAGAACCCTACCTTTGGACACCCCCCCCAAAAAAAAAGTTCTAGGGCTGGAGAGATGGTTCGGTCAGTAAACTACTTGCCGCACAAGCATGAGGACCTGAGTTTGGATCCCTGGCAGCACATAAAAGCCAGGCATGATGGTGCACACCTGTCCCCAGTGTTGGGAAAGACATGGGAGAATCCCTGAGGCTTGTTGGCCAGTCAACCTAGCTGAACTGGTGACCTCCAAGTCCCAAGAAGAGACACTGTCTCAAAAATAAGGTAAACGCTGTGAGTTCAAGGCTACCTTAGACTACATAGTGAATTCCAGTTCAGCCTGGGCTAGAGTGAGACCCTACCTCAAAACAAAAAAATGAAAATAAAGTAGAGGGGCTGGAGATATGGCTCAGCAGTTAAGGCACTCGCCTCCAGTGCCTAAGGCCCTGGGGTCAATTCCCCAGTACCCACATAAGCCAGACCCACAAAGTGGTCTCTCTCTCTCTCTCTCTCTCTCTCTCTCTCTCTCTCTCTCTCTCTCTCTCTCTCTCTTTCTCTCTCTCTCTCTCTGCTTGAAAATGAATAAAATATTTTTTAAAAAATAAAAAATAAATAAAGTAGAAAGCAGGGCGTGGTGGCGCACGCACGCCTTTAATCCTAGCACTCGGGAGGCAGACATAGGAGGATTGCTGTGAGTTCAAGGCCACCCTGAGACTACAGAGTGAATTCCAGGTCAGCCTGAGCTAGAGCGAGACCCTACCTCGAAAAATATAAATAAATAAATAAAGTAGAAATGTAAAGCCAGACATAAAAAATGGTACAAGCACCAGACATTTGTTTGTAGCAGCAAGAGACATATGGACACATATACAAAAAAATTTTTTAAGTCTAAAAATAAAAAAGATGGTAGAGAGCAATTGAGGAAGATACCGAAGTTGATCTCTGAACTCCACACACATACATGCACATTTGTAAGTGAAACTCCCACACATGTACATACACACAGTGCACACACATATCCATGCAAAAAAAAATCCCAAATTTTTAATTTTTAACATTTCCCTGCAGTATTTGACCTTCCCCCTTGGTCTTTTGAGACAGGGTCTCACTCTGTTGCCTATGCTGACCTTGAACTTGTTGAACTTGTGATCCTCCTGCCTTAGCTTCTCTGAGTGAGGTTATACTATTTAAAGATGTTAAGTAAATTTATGTCATTAAAATAATCCTATTTAGGGCTAAAGTAATGGACCAGCAGTTAAGGCACTTGCCTGCAAAGCCTAAACACCAGAGTTAAGTCTCCAATACCCACAGTAAATCCAGATACACAAAGTGGCACATGCATCTGGAGTTCATTTGCAGTGGCTAAAGGCCCTGGCATGTCCATACTTATTCTCTCTCTCTCTCTCTCCTCATAAATAAGTTAATAAATAAAATAATTCTATTTAACCAATAAAGCAATTTTACCAGGATAATTTCTAGAAAATTTATGAGATTAAAATTTTTTTTGGGGGGTTGGGGATTTAGCTCAGTGGATGAGCACTTGCCTAGCAAGTGCAAGGCCCTGAATTCGGTCCTCAGCACCGCAAAAAAGAAAAAAAAAATTTTTTTTTGGTTTTTTGAGGTAGGGTCTTGCTGTAGCTCCAAGCTGACCTGGAACTCACTCTGCAGTGCTAGGCTGGCCTTGAACTCACAGTGGTGCTCCTACCTCTGCCTCCTGAGTGCTGGGATTAAAGGCAAGCTCCACTACACCCTGCTTCACGTTTACTTTTTCAATAGTTCTCTGACTCAAGAGGCTGGAATCCTGGCCCTGGATTCAGAAGCATTCTTACAGAAATCAGTTAGATCTGACGTATTCAACAAACACAACCTATTCTCGTTTATTTCCATTTCTAACACCATTGGGACCAGGGCCATGACAGATTGCACAAAGTCATAAACCTACATGTTAAAATGATGGAGTCTTATTTTCCTTGCACTATGGTTTAAACCACTATGAACATGAATATGCAGAGGCAGAGTATTTGGACCTAGCCAAGAATGAAATATTCAAACAACATCTGTCCCATGGCCTCTGTGCACACATGACTTATCAGCTTACTTTGCAGATAGAGTTTGAATAAAGTATCATTATTGTACTATAACGTCTCATAACAATTCTACTACATACGGAAATTTCCCCCTAAAACCTGAATAAGAATTTTCAAAAGCAATTTTTCGTGTTGTGATGTTAAGTCGATCTCTAAAGGTAAAGCCACGTGACACAGAGGGCTGAAGGTTTATTGCGTTTCAGGATTGTTCCTGAAGAGATACTCTGCCTGCAATTAAAAGAGAAGAACGTCAACTACTGACAAGGTACTTATTATCGTATATTTGTACAATTGATGTTTATAATTGAAAAATAAGCACATGAATTCTTTTTTTCCAAATGAATAAATTGATTGGCAGTAGCCGGGCATAGTGGCGCACGCCTTTAATCCCAGCACTCAGGAGGCAGAGGTAGGAGGATCGCCGTGAGTTCGAGGCCAGCCTGAGACTACAGAGTGAATTCCAGGTCAGCCTGGGCTAGAGCGAGACCCTACCTTGAAAAACCAAAAAAAAAAAAAAATTGATTGGCAGAGGTTTGATTCCCCAGTGTCTACATAAAGCCAGACCTCCAAAGTGGCATGTGTGTTGGTATTTGAAACAGCAGGACACCCTGGAGGGCACACTCCCATGTGCACACACAATAAATAAATGAAGAAAAAAGACTCATGGTAAACTGAACTCAACTGGTTTCCTGTTATATTTCAGACTTACAAAATTTTAGGGCTGGAGAGATGGCTCAGCAGTTAAGGCTCTTGCCTCCAGTGCCTAAGGACCCAGGTTCAATTCCCCAGGACCCACATAAACCAGGCCCACAAGGTGGTGGCCCTGGTGTGCATTCTCTCTCTCTGTCTCTCTCTCTCTCTCTCTGTCTCTCTCTCTCTCTCTCTCTCTCTCTCTCTGTGTGTGTGTGTATCTCTCTGCTTTAAAAAATGAATAAATAAAATATTTTTTAAAAATAAATTTTAACTGGTATATTTTTTAAGTAAATATGAGTGGTGGGAAGACAGCTCAGCAGTTAAAGACACTTGCTTCCAAGCCTGCTGACAGCCCCAGTTTGATCCTCAGTGCCCATGAAAACCAGACACAAAGGTCAGCCTGGGCTAGAGCGAGACCCTACCTCGAAAAACAAACAAACAAAAAAACAGACACAAAGTGACACATGCATCTGTAATCCCAATGTGCCTGTGGCAATGGGAAGTGGAGCCAGAAGAATCTGGAAGCTCACAAGCAGCAGGGAGACACACTCTGTCTCAAGAAGGTGAAAGGAGAGGAAAAACACCCCAGCAATGTCCTCCTTCCTCCACACCATGCACCATGACGTGCCCATGCCCATATATATATGCAAGTAAATAATAAAAAGTCAGTCTTACCAGAAAATCAACAGGGTCCTCTGGTCTAATTTTACAACACTCGTTCAGGCCCTGTATAAGGGTCGGCATAATGTAAGTCATTAAGTAGTTTCTCAAGGGATTAGACTGAGATTCCAGGATCCTTGTTTCTTCTCTTTTCATGTCCATCATTTGCTTGATCTGTGTAACAGAACATGTGGGCATGGGGTAAGCACGGGGTCAGAAGAGGACAACACAAGGACTTTTACCCAGCTATCCCAAAGTGCACTAGAAGTAGATACCGCTGCTTCTACCACAGTTTCTAATACACTCTTAGGAGTCCTTGGATCCACAGCATAGGTACAGGTAGAGAAAATGGACATGAGGAAAAACTCAAATTCCTAAAACACATACAGAAAAAGTTGTGGTGTGTGGTGGCACACACCTTTAATCCAAGCACTCAGAGGATTGTTGTAGGAGAATCCAGCCAAAAGCGGCTGATGGGAGGAATAGGTTTATTTTGGCTTACAGACTCGAGGGGAGACTCCATCAAGGCAGGGATAGCATGAACAGAGGGTGGACAACAGTAACAGGAGAGTGTGCCAAAAGCTGGCAAGGGGAAGTTGGCTATACTCCCCATGAGCCTGCCCCCAACAACACAGTCCAACAAGGTTTCAATGCCCAAACTGCTATCAGCTGGGGATTGAGCATTGGGAACACATTCATTTGTGGGGAACACCTGAATCAAACCATCACAAGGGTCATCTTGAGTTCGAGTCCAGCGTGGGCTATAGAATGAGTTCCAGGGCTGAAGAGATGACCTAGTGGTTAAGGTGTTTGCCTGCAATGCAGAAGGACCAGAGTTCGATTCCCCAGTGCCCATATAAAAAGCCAGATGCACAAGAGGGCGCATGTGTGTGGAGTTCATTTGCAGTGGCTAGAGGCCCTAATGCGCCCATTCTCTCTCTGCCTCTCTCTCTCTCTCTCTCTCTCTCTCTCTCTCTCTCTCTCTCTCTCTCTCTCTCTCTCAAATAAATAAATTAAATATTTAGAATGAGTTCCAGATCAGCCTGGGTTAGAGTAAGACCCTACCTCAAATTTAAAGAAGTTATCATTGGGCTGGAGAGATTGCTCAGCAGTTAACGTACTTGCCTGCAAAGCCTAACAACCCAGGTTCAATTCCCCAGTACCCATATAAAGCCAGATGCACAAAGTGGCACGTGCACCTGGAGTTGGTTGGCAGCAGCTGGAGGCCCTGGTGTGCCATTCTCTCTGCCCATCTCTCCTCTATCTCTCTCTGCTTGCAAATAAATAAATTAAAGCTATCAAGTTAGTGATCAAAGAAATGAATACAGGTAGGTTTTTGTTTATCAGTGTGATGTGTAAGAGCAAAGCAGAGAAAGGGGGAACACAGGGAAACAGTCCAGGGGAAACTGCCAAATTGGCATAACTCGAAAAAAAAAAAGTCACTCTTGGGCTGGAGAGATGGCTCAGCCGTTAAGGCACTTGCCTCCAGTGCCTAAGGCCCCGGGTTCAATTCCCCAGTACCCACATATGCCAGACGTACAAATGGTGGCCCTGGTGCTCCCTCCCTCTCTCTCTCTTTCTCTCTCTCTGTATTTCTCTGCTTGAAAATAAATTAATAAAATATATTTTTTAAAAAGTCACTCTTTGCTGTCTCCCCCAATAATTTTATTTATTTATTTATTTATTTATTGGTTTTTTGAGGTAGGATCTCGCTCTAGCCCAGGCTGACCTGGAATTCACTCTCGTCTCAGGCTGGCCTTGAACTCATGGAGATCCTCCTACCTCTGCCTCCTGAGTGCCGGAATTAAAGGTGTGTGCCACCATGCCCGGCTCCCCCAGCAATTTAAGGGAGTGGAGTTTGTATCCAACACTTCAGTGGCAGGGAAAACATATAAAAATTTTTGGCTCTCTGCTTTCCAGCCTTTCCTTCCTTATACAAGAAAGTTTGCTATTCAGAGTCACTGAAGCTGGGTTACCATGCCCACCAGCTGCTGGAATATAGCGTTCTGTATGGTGGTTTAAATGTAAGGCTCCCCTCCCACACACACAGCCTCGTGTGTTTGAACACTTGCTCCCCAGAACACTGACATTATTTGGGAGGTGAAGCCTTGCTGGAGGAAGTGTATCACTTTGTCAGTAGGGGTAGTCTTGAGGTATCATAGCCCAACCCCACTTGCCTCTCTCTCTCTCTCTCTCTCTCTCTCTCTTTCTCTCTCTCTGTCTCTCTCTCCTTCCTTCCTTCCTGCTTATGTGACTGTAACACCAGCTTTCTGGTCCTGCCATGCTTTCCCCGACATAATGGACTCTACCCTCGGGAACTGTAAGCCAAAACAAACTCTTCTTCTTCCATAAGTTGCTTCGGGTCAGGTATTTTGTCCCAGTAAAGAGAAGGTAACAATCGTTCTGTAACTCGGGCTTTTCTAAAGCAAAGAAAAAATATGTTGAAGAGCCTTTTAATTTTTTTTTTTTTTTGGTTTTTGAGGTAATTTTATTTAAAAATATTTTATTTATTTACAAAGAGAGAGGGGGAGGGAAGGAGGGAGGAAAGAGAGAGAGAATGGGTACACCAGGGCCTCTTGCCCTACAAATGAACACCAGGTGCATGTACCACTTTGTGCATCTGACTTTTCATGGGTACTGAGGAATTGAACCCAGGTCATTGGGTTTTCAGGTTTGGCAAGCAAGCAGGTACTTTTAACCCACTGAGCCATCTCTCCAGCCCTCTCCCCAATTTTTTAATCCAAAAATTTTCTCTTTTTAAAAAAAATTTTAATACCAAAACATATCTTCACACTTAGATCCTTCTTTATATTTCTCTCTCCCCTACTTACCATTTTTATTTCCTTCTTTAATATCTTGAGACAGAGCAACATAACACATCTACCAATTTATTAAAAGATTTTAATTCACCAGGCGTGGTGGTGCACACCTTTAATCCCAGCACTTGGGAGGCAGAGGTAGGAGGATGGTTGTGAGTTCAAGGTCACCCTGAGACTACATAGTGATTCTAGGTCAGCCTTGGCTAGAGCAAAACCCTACCTCAAAAAAAATTGAATTCAAATTATATTCATGTATGATTATTTTTCCACCCAATGTTAAAGGCTCCTATCTATTATAAGTCTTAGGCAGACCTTATTGCCATTTGGATTTTTTTTTTTAGGTAGGGTCTTACTCTAGTCCAGGCTGACCTGGAAATCACTCTGTCTTCCCAGGCAAGAGGTCCTGAGACACACATACTCACTCTTTCTGTCTGTCTGTGTCTGTCTGTCTGTCTGTCTCTCTCTCTTGCTCACTTGCTCTCTCAAATAAATACGATAAATTCCAAAAAAATTTGGGGGGATAAAAATTTTCTTGAGGGCTAGAGAGATGGCTTAGCGTTAAGCCTTCTGCCTACTAAGCAAAAGGACCTGAGTTCCATTCCCCAGTACCTACATGAAGCCGGATGCACAAGGTGGCACATGTGTCTGGAGTTCATTTGCAGTGGCTGGAGGCCCTGGTGCACCCTCTCTCTCTCTCTCTCTCTCTCTCTCTCTCTCTCTCTCTCTCTCTCTCTCTCTCTCATATGTAAATAAATAAAATATTAATTTTTTTAATAAAATAACAATTTTTCCAAAATGGGAAGGGAAAGATGAGGACAAAGCCAGAAAGTCTGAGCATCTCACAGAACCTGAGTAAGTCACACAGGTTTGTGGAGGAAGAAATAAAGATGGTTATATATCTGATTAAAGTTTATTAAAATTCCCAAGATAGGACTAGGAAGATGGCTCAGCAGCTTAAGCATGAGGTGCTCTTGGGTCAGAGACTGCTAGGTTCAACTCCCCAGAGCCTACATGAAAAGGTGGACATGATCATGAAGATCTTTAACCCAGTCTATGGGGTGGAGAATTCCTGGGGCTTGCTAATGTACAGTAGCTTCTGGTTGAGAGAGAGAGAGAGAGAGAGAGAGAGAGAGAGAGAGAGAGAGAGAGAGAGAGAGACTGCTGGAATATCACATTTTGTATGGTGGTTTAAAGGAAATATGTGGTTTAGTGATAAGAGGATGCCCAACACGCTCTGGCCTTCATACATGCATGGAATGTACACATATATGTGTATGTTTATATATATATATTACATGTATGCTAAAATAATCTAACAAATACTTATTTTTCATATCACTTTTCTTTACACTACCCACAGGGCAGACAAAATTAAATTCAAAAAATGGACTCCAGGTGAGCTTGGCCCATGAGCCACTCCTTCTTAGTTGTTTAAAATAGCCATAAAGGATTTTATTGGTACCAACTTCCTGACATCTGTCACTTCTTTATTCCCCCAACATGCACCCATGGAGGAGATGAGATCAGACCAACGGGTACAGACCTCATCTTGGAGAGAAGGGACCAAATCACCAGATGGCTAATTAGGGTGTCGTCTAAGGAAATTGTTCAGAGGCCAGGGAGGGGTGGGTGTTGTCAGAATCTAAATGAACTCACACTGGTCAATTGGTTCTGCTTGCAATCCTAGCACTTAGGAGGCTGAAGCAGGGAGATCATGAATTTGAGACCAGCCTGGGCTACCTAGTGAGCCAACACAAAAATGGAGTCACTTGGGACAGCCCTTCCAAAAACAGCTAGAGCTGAGAGCTTAGGGAGAACTGGTACTTATGCATGGTCAACTGACACAGGCTGACTGTCTTCTTCTTTTTTTTTAATATTTTATTTATTCATTTTCAAGCAGAGAGAGAGAAAGAGAGAGAGAGAGAGAGAGAGCACACCAGGGCCACCACCTTGTGGGTCTGGCTTATGTGGGTCCTGGGGAATTGAACCGGGGGCCTTAGGCACTGGAGGCAAGTGCCTTAACCGCTGAGCCATTTCTCCAGCCCAGGCTGACTGTCTTCTGACCTTGGCTCCTGCTTGCATTTTGTCTAGGATATTGGCTTCAGGCACAGGCACACTTCAGAAATGTTCGCAGCTCACTGGTACATATGGTGTGCTCTCTTGTGCCTGAGAATTCCCTTCCAGTGAGAAGCCATGCTGACCCCCAGCCAGGTGCACAGCAGCGGGATGATCCTGACAACAAGGGGTGATGGACAGGAATATTTTTATATTCTGCGTCATAAAGACACATTTGTTCTGTATGTTATACAAAGGAATCTGCATGTTCATGCATGTACTTAACACATTCACACTGTGAATGGCTTGTTCTGGCTTAGCCCCGCCCCCAGCCCAGATGACCTTGGAGGAGTACAGGGTTGATTGGTACCCACAGACACTAACTAGACTGTTTTAAGAAGGGTCTGAACCCAGACATTCAGAGAACGAGGGGAGAGTGCAGATGATAATGAGAGAAGCAAGTTGTCAGAACTGTGGCTGACATCCTGACCAGAGAACTGAGCTCCGATTGATGGACTGCCTTTGTCCCCAGCCCACCCCCTTCTCCCAGCAGGGAGAAGGACAGAGATTTATAAGATGTTCATCTGCTGCCTCCACAGCCAGAGCCTTGCGCTTGGCATAAAACCCGGCATAAAACCCAGTGTAACAGTTGGATTCTTGTCTCTGCTCATCAGCCTTTGTGGTGACAGGCGTCATACCATGAGCTCTGCTATTCTAGTTACATAAGAATTTCTTCCTTCCTTCTTCCCTTTCCCACTGAGTGTCTCATACACTGTTCTAGGCACTGAGAATGCCTAGAACATTCCACAAAGACGTGACTAACAAAGACAATGGCCCAGTCTTCACAAAACATAAATTTGCTGTGTAGGGAACAGATAAGCAAGATAAGTGTATAAAAGCTGCATAAATATATAAAATATACATTAGCTAAGAGGAAAGTTTAAAAGTATAAAGGGAGTTACAACATGTGCAAAAAGGCAAAAATTGAATTTTACATCTGGTGGCCAGAGGGAAATAGGGAAGGGGTCGTGCAGGGGGCATAAGATGACCACAGTGCATGGGTTTAAACGGACTGTTCAAAGCATCTGGTCGCATCAGAACTTATGAGCCATAGTCCACAGTGTGGGTTTTCATCTAATGGTGCTGGGCAGCCTGTTTTGTTTGTTTGGTTGTTGTTGTTTTTGCTTGTTTGTTTGTTTCTGTTTTGTTTTATTTTGCAAGGTAAGGTCTCTCACTAGCCCAAGCTGACTTGGAATTCACTATGTAGTCTCAGGCTGGCCTTGAACTCACAGTGATCCTCCTACCTCAGCCTCCCAAATGTTGGGATTAAAGGTGTGTGTCGCCACACCCCACCTGTGAAGAGTATTAAACAGAGGATGGCTGTTGTTGCAATTACCTTCACACTGCTGGGAAAAACACCCTACCAGAAGCAGCTTATGGGAGGAAAGGGTTTGTTTCAGGCTTATAGATTCCAGGGGAAATTGCACCATGAAGGAGGAAGCCAGTTCACACATCCATAGCAGAGAGACAAAGCACAAATAGCCAGAGCTCAAGCCGGCTCTCTACATATCTAGTAGGGCTGTGACACACCCCCTCCTGCAGGGCTCCATCTGCTGAAGACTAAGTAGGAAACTTAATCAAAAATACCTAGCCGGGCGTGGTGATGCACATCTTTATTCCCAGCACTCGGGAGGCAGAGCTCGGAGGATCGCTGTGAGTTCAAGGCCACCCTGAGACTACATAGTGAATTCCAGGTCAGCCTAGGCTAGAGTGAGACCCTACCTCAAAAAAAAAAAAAAAGAAAAAGAAAAAGAAAAACCTGAGTGTGGGGGACATATATTTACATTCAAACCACGGCAGCTGTGATGGGTCTGCCTTGGGAAGTATCACCTGGGAAGGTGTGGGATAGACTAGAGATGGACAGGGGTAGATCTAGGGAGCCTAGCAGGAAAGCACTCCATAAACCAGGCATGGTGGCTCATGCCTGTAATCCCAACACTTGGGAGACTGAGGTAGGATTGCCACGAGTTAGAGGTCAGTCTGTGCTACATAGTGTCAAACCAGTTTGTACTACAGAGTAAGACTGTCTCAAAACAAAGAAACACTGGTCCTCACCAACACTGGTCATCTCTCACAAGTAGAGAGATGGATCTGATCACTTCTTTTGGAAGCAAAATTACTATCCCAAGAGATGTGCGGAATGAGCAGAGTGGGGCTGCTCACCAGGCTAGATGGGTAAATAGAGGGAAGTGAAGCAAGTCACACAGTGAACATTCGTACAATATTTTTAGCTATACTTTTGTAGTAATATGTATTATTAATGCTGCTGGCAGTAGCTACTTATTGGTACCAGGCGAAAGACCATGGATGTCTTCCTTTTTTTTTTTTTTACATTTTTATTTATTTGCAAAGGGGGAGAAAGAGAGAGAGAAAGAGAGAGAACAGGTACACCAGGACCTCCTGCCTCTGCAAACAAACTCCAAATGCATGTGCCACTTTGTGCATCTGGCTTTAGGTGGGTATTGGGGAATCAAACCCAGGGCCATAGGCTTTGCAAGCAAATACCTTAACTGCTGAGCCATCTCTCCGTCCCCATGGATGTCTTTCTTTAACTGAGTGCACAACAATAATAATAATGGAGGATTTGTCTGCGAGTACCTCCGTGACATTCCCCTGCAGCAGATGGGAAGTGGAGCTGGCTGTACAGGCTACACAGCCCTCAGCCTGCAGACCCACACTCACCCACTCCTCCCAGCGAGCCATCCTCTCGGCTGTCTCCCTGGCCTCCTTTTGCTCACGCTCTGCTTCCTCAGCAGCCTCTTTGGCCAGGCGTTCCTCCGCAGCCCTCCTCTCCTCCTCTGCCTTTTCCTCATCTGTTAATCCATAATTGCGAGGCTCCCCGATCTCTTTGATGAGCTGCTTGATAGCCAGTCTGTTCTGAGCATCTTCAAGTTTTCCAACATCTTTAAATATCAGAAGAGAGAAGAAATCCACAGCTACAAAATGCTCTCTTTTTTTTTGCTACATATTTGTGAAAGTAAATGATGTCACTTGTCACATTGAGGTTTCCTTTTCTAGTTGACAACATAGCTCAGACTCAGTTCAGGGAGGATGCTTTGGGCTGTGCTCAGGGTGTTTGTTGGCTAGCCGAGTGGTTAGTTGGCTCTTTTTGGAGATAGGGTCTTACTGTGTAGCCTTGGATGGTCAGGAACTTGCTACATAGACCAGGCTGGCCCCAAACTCACAGCAACCCTCCTGCTAAAGCCTCTGAGTGCTAGTGTTATAGGCATGTGCCACCATGCCTGGCTTTATGGCTATGAGTTCTAATAATCACCACCAACTGGAGTGGCTCAATGCAGGAACGGAGCATGTAGACAGCAGTCTGAATCTTGATGCCTCCTGTGTTTACAGGAACCCAGGTGAGACAATAAGGAACTAATCGCTCTTCTAGGTGCTAGGTAACTAAGGGGTGAGCAGACTGGGCCAGTGACCAGCAATGCAGTAGGGACAGAACCCTGCTCAGAAAAGTTGGGAGAATGTCCCTCAGTAGCCAGCAGCAAGCACACATTTCTTTTAAGCAATGGGCCAGGGCTAGAGACATGACTTAGCAGTTAAGGTGCTTGCCTACAATGCCTAACAACCCAGTTTAGGTTCTCCAGTACCCACATAAAGCCAGATGCATAAAGTGGCACATGCATCTGGAGTTTTTTTTTTTTTTTGCAGTGGCTGGAGGCCCTGGCACACACATTCATATTCATTCATTCATTCATTCATTCATTCTCTCTCTCTCTCTCTCTCTCTCTCTCTCTTCCTCTCCTTGCAAATAAATAAAAGGAAAAAAATGGGCCAAATAAATGTTCGCACATAGTAACAGCCTCTCACTACTGTATCCCCAAATAAAATGGTTCCCCGGGAGGTGTGCCCAGGTTATCTGACCCCATTAGTCACACCATTTTACTCCCCAGGACTTCCTTTTGCTCCACAATCCTAGTCAGACCTGCACCAGGGTTTGCCAGGAGATCCTGGAGGTCATTTCATACCAATGTGTATTGGGTGGATTTCAATTTCATCAAAGTAGTTGAAGACAGTCTCATCATCGGTGTTGATGTCCCTGTAGTTGCCGAGGGCTCGGAGGAACCGGTCCTGGCTGTAGTGGGTCCCGGCCACGATGCTCTCCGGGAGGTTCATCACCCGTTCCTTCAGAAACTCGTCTGAGGCATCCAGGCTACACACAAATTCTAGGAGAAGGAAAAGCCCTTGGAAATAACACAATAGAACAGGGCGCCGGTGAACAGATGGGACACAGCTAGCCATGTCTGGCCACCAGCTGGGACTTCTTGATGCTACAAATGACTGGTTAAATTGTCACCTCTCCTGGAAGATTTTATATATATGAAGATCACAAGATTCCAGAGACCATCTGTGGTGGTTTTAATGTGACTATATGTCCCCTATAACCTCAGGAACTTTTGGTTAAGGTTAGGCTTCGTTCTTTTCCACTTCCTGCTGGAGGAAGTGTCACTGGTGATGGATCTTGTAGTCCAGCCCTAAGGTGTGTTCAGAGTCAGTGTGAGCTCTGGCTCTTTGTGGTGCTGGCCATTGATGGTGCTTCCGCTGCAATCTGGAAGCCTGGAATAAATCTTTTCCTCCCATAAACTGTTTCTGATGTTTTTCCAGCGATGAGAAGGGAACAGCAACACATCCCATGAAGCCTATTCAATGGGTAGGTTGGTCCATTACCTTCCCTCCCTCCCTCCTTCCCTCCTTCCTTCCTATAAAAGCTGCAGAGGCTAGCCTGCACTCAGGTGGCTTAGGTAGGATTGCAGTGAATTTGAGGCTAGCCTAGGCTGCAGAGAGTAATTTCTACATCAGCCAGACCCTGCCTCAAACAAAACAAAACAAAACATCAGGAACAGTGAGTAGAAAGTCTCTAGTAAGCTTGTGATATCAAGCTTCCTTCTTATTCCTCACTTCACCTCTGTTTGGGGGGAGTGAGATTAAGGGTGCATCTCATGTAGCCCAGGCTGGCCTCAAGCTGGCTTTGTAGTTACAGTTGGCTATGGACTCCTGATCTTCCCGCCTCCCTCCTCCAAGTGCTGGGACCCAGTTTCCGTCTCCATGCCTGGCCTCTCACTTTGCCTCTTTTCCTACATGATGATCACAGGCTCTGAGCAAAATGAAATTAACTTTAACAATGGGGAGGACTACCCTTGGGACTTTCCTTGCTTAATGCCGTTAGCTATGAAGCATGTACATTAGATGCAAGAGAGCCCTTCTCAAACAGAGCACACAAGAGCATACTGCTGGTGATCATTCTACCTATCTGTTGCTTGCTTTTGTATTTTTATTTTTATTTACAAGGAGAAAGAGGCAGAGAGAGAGAGAGAGAAAAAGAGAGACAAATATTGGGTGTGCCAGGACCTCTTACCATCAAAAACAAACTCCAGATGTATGTGCCACTTTGTGCATCTGGCTTTACATGGGTACTGAGGAATTGAACCTGAGTCCTTAGGCTTGTCAGGCAAGTGCTTTAACCGCTAAGCCATCCTCTCCAACCTGTCTGTGGCTTTCACTTAAACTATTCTTTGTGATGCCAAATGAGATTCAGGATTCTGCATTATCTGGAGACAACTATTTACAATGCTAGTGTCTTACTCTTGCTCACTGGATAGAGCAAGTGATAGGTCTCTGCTTGGTAACATTGTACAAACAAGGAGGTGAGGTCATTGTATTTGGCTAACTGGGATCATGGGAAAACTAGGTTTTGATGACATTTCTCATGTTCATCAGGAAGGTGCAGCGTTAAGTTTGCACTTCAACTAAGGGACCTGAGAAGAATGGCCAGTGGACCATACTTAAGGGCCCTGGGGTCCCATTTTCTTATGCTACGGATGACTTTCCGGAGGGACTGCAGTGAGAAGTACTGGGTCTAATGCAAGCCTTTCCCTCCACCAGGGCAGGAGACTTGGACAGATCTCTGGACTTTTGCCTTGGATCTAGCAGCCCAAGGGAGGTTCCTGCCCTGCAGGATGGGAGAAGAATCCATGAGTGTTTATCTCGTGCAGTGCTTGGAGCATTTTGAGCCTAATTTTATTCTGTGGCTTCAACAAGAACATTCTGATCTACTATGGAGTTTGCAATATCTAGAAGCATTCCACTCTCAAGCCACACACCCTGGGTAATGTAGAGGAGTCAACTTTGCTTTGCAACTTTTTTCCTGAAGCATATGTCTATATGAAAGGCTCTCTGACACCCATCCTTGGGCACTGCATATTTCTGCCACAGGTTTCAGAGCCCACAGGCAAACAATGGATGCCCATCCCTGATGAGGACTGCTGTGGGGGTGGGGTGGGACTCAGTGCTTCCAGAAGCTTCTCTGTCAGCTGTTCCTGAACCAAGAAGGAATACTTCCATCCATGAACTGTGTCCCTAAGGGATTTGAGGCCAGTGAGTGGCTACTTTTAAGTTACAACATTGTCCTAAGTTACTAAAATCATCTGCTCTTAAATGGATTGTATGACACAAAATTATTCTTGAGATTACACCATGTCTAACTGACTAAAACAACAAAAAATAGTTTTTTCATTGTTTTGAAATAAGGTCTCACTCTAACCCAGGCTGATCTAGAACTCTCTGTAGCCCAGGCTGGCCTCAAACTCATGGCAAGCATCCTACCTCAGCCTCCCAAATGCTGAGTTTAAAGGTGTGCACCACCACACCTGGTTGAACAATGAACTTAAAAAATTATTTACTTATTTACAAAGGGGGGAGGTATGGGTACATCAGGGCCTCTCGCCACTGCAGACAAACTCCAGATGTAAATGCCACTTTGTGCATCTGGCTTCTTATGTGGGTACTGGGAAATCGAACCCAGAGTGTCAGGCTTTGAAAACAAATGCTGATAACTGCTGAGTTATCACTACAGCCCCCACCTACCTTTTATGAGACTAGGCCTCTTGTTGGCCTGGAGATCACCAAGTAGGCTAGACTGGCTGGCCAGTGAGCCCCAGGGATCCACCTGTCTCTACTTTCCAGTGCCAGAATCATAGGTGTGGCATTTTGCCAAGCTTTTTCAAAGGTGATTCTGGGAACTGAACCCAAGTCCTTACTATGTGTGAGAGGTAGGCACTTCACTGACTGACCTATCTCTCCAGCCCAAGCAACAACAAGCCCTTTTAAAGCTCATAGGAAAGTCAGGGGAGCACTGCTCTGGGCTCTAAGGATCAGGTATAGGACAAGTTTTGGTGCTTCAGTGTGGAGAGCAGTGTGAAACATGGCCTGTGTAAATGTGTGAATAAAAACACCTCTCAGCAGACCCTCCTAGCTCAGAGCTGAGTGTCTCTGGGAAAAGATGACAGCATTGCTCTAGCCAGACACAGAGCAAGAAGGAGCTGCCATCACCCAGCCATCCTCACAGCTCCCCAGTGAGTCAGCAGCCAGGGTACTTGCACACTGGCTGCCCTGGGCTTTGTGAAAGGGGAGCAACAGGAACACCTGCTGGGGCGGGGGAGGATGTTTCGGAACTTCAGTGTCGATGACACTCACCCCTGATCCATTCTCTAATTTCTGAGTTCATGCTCGAGTTGATCTTTATTGAACTTGAAAAGATTGTCTTGACATCAAAGAAATTGAATAGCATCTCTTTAAATGTGATTTTGGAAACTTACCAGGTATAATTACTTTATCAATGGAAAACATTTTGCTTCGAATTTCTTCTTCCTCCTCCTCATCTTCCTCTAATAAAACAAAAATACATGTAGTCATGCTTATTAATATATTACAAGAGACGGGCTGGAGAGATTGCTCAGTGGTTAAGGCACTTGCCTCCAGTGCCTAAGGCCCCGGGTTCAATTCCCCAGGACCCACATAAACCAGACCCAAAAGGTGGTGGCCCTGGTGTGCTCTCTCTCTCTCTCTCTCCTTGAAAATGAATAAATAAAATATTAAAAAAAGAAATCCTCAGCCGGGCGTGGTGGCGCACGCCTTTAATCCCAGCACTCGGGAGGCAGAGGTAGGAGGATCACAGTGAGTTCAAGGCCACCCTGAGACTACATAGCGAATTCCAGGTCAGCCTGGGCTAGAGTGCTGGGATTAAAGGCGTGCGCCACCATGCCTGGCTGGGGCTCTCAATTCTAACCCATAGCCCCATGGTAAATACCAGATACCAGTAACCCCATGGAGGAGGGCCCTCAGTGGAATGAGGGATATTTACATGGGTACTGGGGATTCAAACCCCGGCCATAAAGCTTTGCAAGCAAATTCTTTGAATCACTGAGCTATCTCCTGAGCCCTTTGGGAAGGGGGACTTTTAAAGTCAGAATCTGTCTCTCTAGCACAGGGTAGCCTCAAATTCATAGCAATTCTGCTTCAGCATCCTGAGTTCTGGGATTATAAGTGTGAGCCACTACACCTAGATAATACCTATTTTGTTGTTATTCTTCCTCTTTTTTTTTTTTTTGAGACAGGTTCCCATTATGAAGCCCAGGCTAGCCTTAAACTTGAAAACTTCCTGTCTCAGCCCCTCCAGTATAGGGATTACAAGCCTGTGCCATCCATACCTGGTTTCATATATGATATTTTGTTGTGTGTGTACATCTGTGCAGTGCATGCCTATGTACATTTGTATTCACATGTATGTGGGTCCACATATGTATGGAGGTGCATTGTGTGTGCATTTGAAGGCCAGATGTTGACATCAAGTCCCTTTCTTTTTTGGTGGTGGTAGGGTTCTGGTAGGGTTTCACTCTAGCTCAGGCTGACCTGGAATTCACTATATAGTCTCAGGGGGGTCTCAAACTCATAGAGATCCTCTACCTCTGCCTCCCAAGTGTTGGATTAAAGGTGTGCTTCACCACGCCTTGCTTGAAAGCAGGTATCTTCCTTGATTGCTCTCTATCTTATTTGAGATAGAGTCTCTCACTTGAACTCAGATTTGGCTAGTCTAGCTAGCCAGCATTCCCCAGGGAGCCTTTGCTTTTCCTTCCAAGTTCTAGAGTTATAAGCAGGCATCACTACGCCTGCCCAGCATTTATGTGGGTGCTGGGGATCTGAACTCAGGTCCTCTTGCTGGTGTATCAAGTACTTTGTCCACTGAACCATCTTGACAGACCTCAAATACTGTATTTTAACTAGGACTAGCTAATAGAAACCAGCAGTTAACAGGACATGTATTTTTTTTAAATATTTTATTTATTCATTTTCAAGCAGAGATGAGAAGAGAAAGACAGAGAGAGAGAGAGAGAGAGAGAGAGAGAGAGAGAGAGAGAGAGAGAGAGAGCACCAGGGCCACCACCTTGTGGGTCTGGCTTACATGGGTCCTGGGGAAATGAACCCGGGGCCTTAGGCACTAGAGGCAAGTGCCTTAACCGCTGGGCCATCTCTCCAGCCCAACAGGACATGTATTTTAAAAATAGTTTCACAACACAAATGTCCATTGACAGGTGAATAGGTAGAGAAAATGTTGCATGCATATATAATGGAATACGATTTAGCCTTAAAAAGAAGGCAGTTCTGGCACACATGACAAATGTGGATGAGCCCTGAGGACATTACTCTGAATGAAACATGCTACATGAGTCTACTTACCTGAGGGACCTTAAACTTCACACTCAGAATGAAAGCATGCAATGGAGGGAAGAGGACAATTACTCATCAGCGACTATTAACACTTTAGCCCAGAAAGCTGGCCAAGTCCTACTGAACAACACAGTACTCTGAGGCAGCAATAAAGTATTGTGCATTAAGAAGCATACAATGTCAAGAAGGTAGATCTTGCATTCAGTGTTTATGCTACAGTAAAGCAAAATAAGGGCTGGAGAGATGGCTCAGCATTTAAAAATACTTGCAAAGCCTGATGGCTAAAGAGATTGCTTAGTGGTTAAGGCACTTGCCTGAAAAGCAGAAGGACCAAGTTCAATTTTCCAGTACCCATATAAAGCCAGATGCACAAGATGGCACATATGTCTGGAGTTCATTTGTAGTGGCTGGAGGCCCTGGTGCACCCATTCTCTCTCTACCTGCCTCTTTTCTCACTCTCTTAAATAAATAAATATTAAAATATTTAAACATAAAATTTAAAAAATAAAACAAAATAAGAACTTAAAGGCTATGCACTTGGTAAAAAGTAAATGAAGCCAGGCATAATGGCACATGCTTGTAATCCCAGCACTCGGGAGGCAGAGGCAGGATGATCGTTATGAGTTGGAGGCCACCCTGATATAACACAGTGAATTCTAGGTCAGCCTGGACTAGAGCAAAACCTTACATCGACAAACACACACACACACACACACACACACACGCATGCACACACACACACATATATATATATGAGAAAAAATACACCAAGAGTAAAAATTAAGTCTCAATCTTTCTTTAACTGTGACTGTATCTCTGAACAATAGGTTGCAGTTTATCTGTATAAAAGCATGCAGAACACAAAGGACACAGAGCACACAGAATGCACACACCACACAGAACACAGAGAGAGAATGCAGAGAACACACAGAATGCACACACCATGCAGAGAAATGCACACACTTACGATTGAACAGGTCTTTTGCTTGATCATAGGTCTTTGGGAATCCATCCAGAATGTAACCTTGATTCCTACAAGGCATAGATTTTAGCTTTTCTTTCACAAATCTAATTAGAAAATGATCTTCCAGACGACCTGGTTTATGAGAAAAAAAAAAGGCATGTTACTGTGGAGTACACTCTGCATGAAGGTTATACCCTAAACTTAACCTTTTAAACACTTTTGTGTAGTCAACGATGGTATTGAAAAAAAAGAACACATCTATTTTGACCTTATAGCAGAAAAAAAGTTTGGGAGGGTAGTTGACCATGGCATGTTCATTCAGCATCACCCATCGAGCTGGACTAGAAGAAAGCACAGCTGCAGGTATTAGTGTCCACTCAGGAAACCTGCCATGACAACTCTTGGGTGAGGCTGAGGAAGGAGGGGAAGGAGGACTGCTGCAGAGTCCTGCTGCTCGCTGGCAGGGTTGAGGTCCACCTCTGTGACCTCCATGTCCAGTGACAACTGCATCTGTGGTGAGAATGGCATGAGACAGTATTTGAGTATACTGCTAGCATACGATTTATTAAAAGTAGGTGTTTGACTCTGCTTAGGCTGCAGGTCACGGAGAAATCAAGCTGGAGCTGAGCTGGAAGCCTCCTTCCTCCTGACTAGCTTTCAAGATGCTGGAAAGGCCTATGCAGCCTGTTAGGGGAGAAAAGTCATCAATAAGCTTAACCAGCGGTGGACCCTGCAAGCTTACCGCTGACCAGCCAGGCAAAATGTGCCAACGGGTGGGAAGGTGGCATATCTGTTATGCAAAAAACCAACTGCTCTGATTGGCTTTGAAGCCAGCTCTAATGGAGGGAATTCATGCCTGGTACTGAAAACCTAGTCAGAAGCCTATGGTTGGGGAGATCGTAAACCCCAGGTGGAAAGTTGCTACTGTTGTCTGATTAAATGAATATACCCACTAAATTGCCCTCTAAATATTTATATTTATGCCCATTATACTAATGCTACTCTCACTTTTGGTTCGAGAAGCTTCTCATTTCTGATGGTGGTAACCACTGGGGGGATTCAAAACTTGTGGGACCCTGCTAAGAGGCACGGAGGATATAGGGTTAAAGGAAAGTTGAGGCTAGCCTGAAACCTCAATAATCTCTTATCTGAGACCAGCAGGAGTTCAGCCTTGTCT
Source organism: Zapus hudsonius (assembly GCA_004024765.1). Taxonomy (NCBI): domain Eukaryota; kingdom Metazoa; phylum Chordata; class Mammalia; order Rodentia; family Dipodidae; genus Zapus; species Zapus hudsonius. Next base: position 22,793 of record PVHP010019181.1, read on the forward strand.
CCTCCTTTTATCCTAGAAACTCCAGCCCCCTAGCAGGCCACAACAAACCTTGATAAGCCCAGGCACTTCCAGGTCTGAGTTTACTAAAGCTCACATACCTCAGCTGTAATAACAAGCATGGACAATAAAAGTTTAAAGGTAAAAAAAAGAAAATGAAAGCTGGGCGTGGTGGCGCACACCTTTAATCCACTTGGGAGGCAGAAGTAGGAGGATCACTATGAGTTCAAGGCCACCCTGAGACTACATAGTAAATTCCAGGTCAGCCTGGAGTAGAGTGTGAGACCCTACCTCGAAAAACCAAAAAAAAAAAAAAAAAAAAGTTTAAAGGTCACAGCTCCTCTGCAGCCACCGCCATCTGTTACATGTCTAGAGACATTCCCACCATTGGAGCTGAGAGAGTCCCCTCAACTTATCTATGCAAACTAGGCATCCACAGGTTACTGGCCCCTGCCAATCCCTTCATGAGACATCCACAGACTACCCTACCCATACCAATCCCCTTGCCGCTTATGCCCCTGCCTCTGATTTTTCCTCTGGTTTCTCCTCTATATAAATGACCTTTTTGCACGTAATAAATGAGCTGTTCACTACAACTGCCTCCCAAGAGTTCTTCCTCTCGTCAGCTCAGCTCACCACTATCTCAAGACTCTGCCCACACAGCTCCATGGATGAACAGGGAGTTGATGAGCGCTGCAACTTCCCCAACTAAGCCACGGAACCACAAAAACTCATCAGAATGCTGGGTGTGGGTGAAACATGCCTTTAATCCCAGCACTTTGGAGGCAGAGGTAGGAGGATTGACTTAAGTTCAAGGCCACCCTGAAACTACATAGTAAATTCCAAATCAGCCTGGGCTAGAGCAAGACCCTACCTTGAAAAACAAAACAAAAAAAAATAATAATCATTAAAGATTAAAAGAAAACTCATCAAAGCGCTGAGAAGTGACATTGAAGTGTTCAGCACTGAGACACGTCTCTCACATCTTTCAAGGCTCAGGGTCCTTTGCAGAAGAGGTGGCAGAGAGAATGTAAGAACCAAAGGAAAGAGAGAAGTGCTTTGAGATGCTGTTTTCCAGACACAAAGTGGCCATTGCATTCATGCCTCATAGTAGCTGCATAAAAGGAGAAAAAAAAAATAATGATAGCATCAAAGCAGAAGAGGTAAGCCGGGCGTGGTGGCGCACGCCTTTAATCCCAGCACCCGGGAGGCAGAGGTAGGAGGATCGCCATGAGTTCAAGGCCACCCTGAGACTACAGAGTGAATTCCAGGTCAGCCTGGGCTAGAGCGAGACCCTACCTCGAAAAACCAAAAAAAAAAAAAAAAAAAAAAAGCAGAAGAGGCACTTGTTGGAAAGAAGGGGTTCAGTGGAGGGGGATGCAGAGGGTGGGGCAAATTTAGTGATGGGAGAGGATTAGATCAGGGTTCAGGGTTCATTGTATGAAGGTTGTCATCAACAAGTATTTTTAAGGGGCTGGAAAGATGACTTAGAGGTTAAAGGCACTTGGTTGCAAAACCTGTGGTTACAGGTTTGAGTCCCTAGTAGCCACGTAAAATCAGATGTGCAAAGTGGTATATGTATCTGAAATTCAAAGTGGCAAGAGGCCCTATTGTGCCTATTCTCTCCCCCCACCATGTTTCTCTCAATAGATAAAAAAAATATTTTTTAAGAAAGTTTTTTTAGGTGTTCGCTTCAGCAGCACATATACTAAAATTGGAAAGAAAGTTTTTTTTTTTTAAAGACAAGTAGGTATTTGGGCTGAGGATGTAATCAATGGGTGAGTGCGTACAGACATGTGGGGGGACATGAGTTCAATCTCCAGCACACACAAAATAGCTCAGTAAATATTTGCTAGCTTCAATGGCAAACTTAACCTGAATCTCGGAGGCCATATTCTGCAGGAAAGGCCAGGAGGTGGAGATCAGTGGCACAGACACAGTCCCTGCCAGGCACGAGCAAGTTAGGTTCTAGGTTTATCTCTAACACCCAAAGTAAATAAATAAAATTAGCATAAAAAATCAAACTGCAGAGCTGGGCGTTGTGGCGCAAACCCTTAATCCCAGCCTTTGGGAGGCAGAGGTAGGAGGATCGCCGTGAGTTCGAGGCCACCCTGAGACTAGAGTGAATTCCAGGTCAGCCTGGACTAGAGTGAGACCCTACCTTGAAAAACCAAAAAAAAAAAAAAAAAATCAAACTGCAGAAAAGAATGTGCCCTCACCCAGCCCCCACATCATCTGGTCCTGTGATCTTTGTCCATTGGACAGTTCCTGGAAATTGCTGGGAGAGGTTGAGGGGTAGGAGTCTGCCCTACAGCTCACATGGCAGCTAAATGACAGAACGATACATGTCCACGATGTCCATCTGTCAGTCCATGGTTATGGTTTGAACAGCTTGGGACACAGCCACTGCTCTTCAAAGATCTTCCCAGTGCTGGTGCTGGGCATGGTGGTCTTTAAGAGCATCCCCGTGAGTTCAAGGCCAGCCAGAGACTACATAGTGAACTCCAAGTCAACCTGGGCTAGAGTAAGACCCTACCTTGAAAAACAAAACAAATATCTTCCCAGAGCATGTGCTAGATTTTTAGCTTATTAAGAAGTCTTAGCGCTGGGTGTGGTGGCACACGCCTTTAATCCCAGCACTCAGGAGGCAGAGGTAGGAGGATCACCATGAGTTCAAGGTCACCCTGAGACTACATAGTGAATTCCAGGTCAGCCTGGGCTAGGGTGAGACCCTACCTCGGAAAAAAAAAAAAAAAAAAGTCTTAGCCAAGGGGTCAGGGTTGGGGAAATGGTCCAGCGGTTAATGGCACTTGCTTTCAAAGCCTTCCAGAGTTCCAGAGAGGGTTCAATCCCTCAATGCCCACATAAAGCCAGATGCACAAGGTGGTAATGCATCTGATGTTTGTTTTCAGTAGCAAGGGGCCCTGGTGTGACCATACCCAATCTCCCAATCTCTCTCTCTCTCTCTCTCTCTCTCTCTCTCTCTCTCTCTCTCTCTCTCTCTCTCTCTCTCGTTGGAGAGATGACCTAGTGGTTAAAGGCATTTGCTTGCAAAGCCCGATGGCCTGGGTTCAATTTCCCAGTACCCACATAGAGCCAGATACACAGAGTGGTACACACATCTGAAATTTGTTTGCAGTGACAAGAGTACCCATACTTATTCATTCTCTCTTTGTCTCTCCTCACAAATAAATGATAGTTAATAAATAAAAATTAAAAGAAAAAATGCACTCTACATGTATAAGTTACATTATGTAATGTGTGTGTGTATTCACTTAGCACATCCATCCATATTATGGAAAGTCATGGGGTATTTATTCATTTTTGAGACAGGGTCTTGCTATACACCCCAGACTAAGTTCAAACTCCATATCCTCTTGCCTTTGAGTTTTGAGATTTCAGGTGTTCACCACAGTACCTGGCTAACTTCCTTTTTAAAGATTGAATACTATTCCATTACATATGTATTTATGTCTACATTTAGGCTATGTCCATATCTTGTTTACTGTGCACACTGCTGCAGTGAACCACTGTGCAGCAAGGTTTTCATCTTCTGTGAGATACTCAAAAGAGAAACCCATTGCTAGGTCTAACAGTAATTCTGATTTTCAGCTTTTCTTTTTTTTTTTTTGGTTTTTCGAGGTAGGGTCTCGCTCTAGTCCAGGCTGACCTGGAATTCACTATGTAGTCTCAGGGTGGCCTTGAACTCACGGCGATCCTCCTACCTCTGCCTCCCGAGTGCTGGGATTAAAGGCGTGCACCACCACGCCCAGCTTCAACTTTTCTTTTTTATGAAAAAAAATTTCTTAAACCAGTTGTGGTGGTGCACAGCTTCTTGAGGTAGGAGGATGAGTTCAAGGTTACCCGGAGACTACATAGTGAATTCCAGGTCAGCCTGGGCTAGAGTGAGACCCTACCTTGAAAAACAAAAAGAAAAAAATATTTATTTAATTATTTGAGAGAGAGACAGAGACAAAGAATGGGTGTACTGAGGCTTCCTGCCACTGCAAACTAACTCCAAGCACATGGGTCCTGGGGACTAGAACCTGGGCCCTCGGGTTCTGCAAGCAAGGAGCTCTAATCGCTGAACAATCTCCCCTGCCCTTTTTCTTTTTTTAAAAAAAGGTCTCTTTATGTCTCTCTGTGTCCCAATTCACAATTCTCTGGCTCTATTCCCCTACCCACCACCCCAGTGCTGAGATTACAAATAGACCATGCCCACCTGGCATTTATGTGGGTGCTGGGGGTCTGAGCTCTGGCCCTCCTGCTCGCAGGGCAAGTGCTTAGCCACTGGACCTCCACAGTGCTTTAGACACACACAAAGTGAACACACAAAGAATCTGTAAGAGCTGGACATGGTGGCTCACACCTGTAATCCCAGGACTCAGAGGCACAAGTTCAAAGCCTGGTCTACATAGCAAGTTCCAGGCCATCCAGGGATATGCAGTGAGACCAAAACCAACAACAAAAGAATCTGTAAGTCTGGCATTCCTTGGCTGCAGAGTTGATGTGAGAGTATCACCAGGACCCAGAGACGCTTCTCTGTGGGGATGTGAAGCTTACCACAGTAGAGTCACTGGAACCTCCAGAGTCATGTCAGAGAAAATGAGCTCAGCAGGCATTCTCTATGGCTGTCCCCACAGTGAATTCAAGGGCCCTTTTTGTTTAAAGTCAAGCTCTAGGTTCTAGTTTCAGGTAAACAGAGCAGGAAAGGATTTTTAGGCAATGTAGAAATGTAGGTGACAGGGACACCTTGTAGTGAATGTGACCAAGTCAGGATAACAGATACTTAGAAACGTTTTTTGCTACAAAGTACTGACTAGTCACCTGGGCTCACGAGATAACTGAACGTCAGATAGAGACTGGTACATGTCTACCTTTATTTGTGCCTGTCTCTTTTATGTTGACTCAGACCCTTGCTTAACTGCACACAGGCATGTTTAATCACCCAAGGAGTGCCTTCTAGAAACTGCAGATTGCCAGCCCTCTAGGCTGAAAGCACAGAGATAAGATAATCCTGTGGTCACCCTGGAGTCTGGGACAGCTGAGTCTCACATAGGTCACTCCAAGGTGGAGCAGTATCTCTGGGAACCAGCTTGTCCCCTCAGGCAATAAGGACTTCTCCAGGGCCACTGTGGAGAACCAGAACCCACCAGAAAATCCTTGGACCAAGACACCTTAGTTATGTACATCTTTCGCTCCTACCCCAATTCTTTGTCTATTTAAACCTAACACTCATGCCAACAGCTAGGAGGTGGGCTGAGGTGCTTGACTTTCATCTTCCCCAAAGGGTAACTTTGATTAAAGTTCTTTACGGCCAGCCAGGCATGGTGGCGCACATCTTTAATCCCAGCACTCAGGAGGCAGAGGTAGGAGGATAACCATGAGTTCTAGGCCACCCTGAGACTACACAGTGAACTTCAGGTCAGCCCGGATTAGGGTGAGACCCTGTCTTGGAAAAAAATTGCCTTTTCACCTATGGTTTGCTTTTTCTGGGGCTGGACCTGACATGCTGGAACTCTTGAGGACAGATGGCTGGCCAAGGACATTAGGAACAGAAACTAGGTTCCTAACCTCTATGGAGATGATCCCTAAGGAGAAGGGACCAGGGACTGAGGGAGGCATTCCAGAAGGAGGCAGGTAAACATAGGGAATAGTTAGCCACCATGATCACTGCTTGGTTTGAGCAGTAAACACCTACAATGCACCTGGCAACCTTTGGCAACCTGGGACCCTCACCTGTACCAGGCTGCACACACGTGCCACTCCAAACAAGGAATTCATTTTCTCCTTCCTTTAGTGATCATTACTCGTGATTAGTACCTATTCAGATATGTCCTTAGACAGATCAGAGGTTGGAACTGCAGGGGGCCATTCCAGTCTGGATTGGTTTTGAGTGCTTGCACAGTAAGGCGGGCTGTGTCCTCTAAGGGAACTTTTAGGGAGAAGCCCCTAGTTTAAATAGATATACATTTATTTATTTGCAAGGAGAGAGAGATAGAGAGAATGTGCATGCTAGGGCCTCTTGCCACTGCAAACAAACTCCAGAAACATGTGCCACTTTGTGCATCTGGCTGGGAAATTAAACCTGGGTCCTTAGGCTTTGCAGGCAAGTGCCTTGACCGCTAAGCCATCTCTCCAGCCCCCCATATTTTTTTAACTTGAGAATTTATCAGAAAATCGCTAAAATATTAACTGATTTTTTTCTGGGAGGTGGGATTACAAATGAAAATTCTTTATTGCTAGTTCTAAAATTCTTGACCTTTCCAAACAGAGTCTTTTATAACAAGATTGAAAGAAAAGAGGAGCGATTGTGTGGGAATAGCCTAACCCTGCAGTCAGTGTGCAGCACCTGCGTTCTGGTCCATGTTCTCCTTCATGCTATCCAGGAGCTCCTGAGCATCCTCCACGTTCTCCTCCTCTTCCTCCTCTTCACCTTCTTCTTCCCCTGTGTCCTTAGGTGCAACAATTGCCTCCTATGAACCACAGACATACTCAAGTGGGACAGTGCATGGGCTCCCGTATCCCAGGAATACCCTGGGGATATTCAAGCTGGATAGTGTACCCACTCCCTTATAGCACAGGATATTCGAGTGGGGGATTGCATGGGTTCCCATATACCCCGGGATCTTCAAGTTGGAGAGGGCCCTGATTTGCCAGTCACTAATCATCTGGCCAATGATCTGGACAAAGTCTGGGAACCAAATTGGAAATGGACCCAATAACAGAGGTTTTGGGTTGTGTGTATCTACCTGGATGGATTTTAGGCTCAATGTTAGTCTTAACTCTGCTTGTAGGAGAACAGCAGATTTCAGTGCTAATGCCACAACTGTGTAAGAGCCAACACTTTTCTAAGGCACCAGACGAGACTGTGCCTTACTTAAAGGAAACATCTTGTAGAAATCAAGACTTCTAGGCTGTGATATAGGTTGGTGATACAGAATACACTTAGCAAGCACAAGGCCCTGGGTTCAATCCCTGGCACCACCCAAAATGACTTGTAGCATTTGCAAAAACATGCATTAGTATCTACCATTCCCAATAAAATGATTAAAAGTAAGTAGTCTGCTAATGCCTCAAGAAATATACAGCAAGATGTATGTGTGTGTGTGAAAGAATAATGCCCTAATTAAAAGAGAGAAGATAAGCCCGGCGTGGTGGCACACGCCTTTAATCCCAGCACTCAGGAGGCAGAGGTAGGAGGATCATCACCATGAGTTCAAGGCCACCCTGAGACTACAGAGTGAATTCCAGGTCAGCCTGGGCTAGAGTCAGACTCTACCTCGAAAAAAAAAGAGAGAGAGAGAGAGAGAGAAGACATAATATACTTTGAGTAAGAGCTAGAGGCAGATTCCACTTCAAGGACAACTCATGAAAGATGTTTCCATCCCACAAGGGAATCCACTGTGCAATTCTGGATTTTCATAATACCAGCCAACAACAAAATCCAATTAGAGTAACAAATCTCTTTGACATGCAAAATGTGTTGTTCACTTATGCGTTATTTAAGCAGTGAAGTGGTTTCCAGTGTTACCAGCTTTGCTATGGCGTCGGAAATCACATCCTTCAAAAGGATGTGATGCAGCTTGTAGTGCTTAGCCAGCTCCAGGGCAATGCTGGATTTTCCCACCGCAGGAGGACCGAGGATACAGATCTTGATTGGCTGAAAGAAAACAAGGAACAGAGCCCGCTCAGAATGCTCTGTGAGCAGGAGTGTTCAGTTCGTTTGCAGGCTGACTCTGGCTTCTCCACCAACTCCAGACTCTCAGCCTCCTCGCCCAGCCTTCGTGATGGCTGCAGAACATCCTGAGAGCACCTGCTCCCTAGACAGGTGGCTCCTGCTCTGGTCTGTGTTCATACCACAGGGATGTGGTAGCATTTGCTACATGCACTGACCTGAGCTGTGGGTATAACACTCGGAGGCCAGCATGCCTATAATCCCAGTACAGGTGGAGGCAGGAGAATCAGGAGTTCAAGGTCAACCTTAGCTACATAGTGAGTCCCAGGCTCACCTGGGCAAAATGAAACCTTGTCTCATCCTTAGCCCCTAAAAAAAGAAGGAAAACAGAAAGGAAGGAATGAAAGAAAGATGTTCTCAGATACTTCAAAAGAAGTGAGGAATAAGTACTTATTTCTCAGTCCACACTAACACTCTCGTGGAGAAACCTATGACAGACAGTGAGTGGTCCGTGAGGCAGGAGCCTTGCATACTGCTAAAGATTGCTCCTGGACTGAACTCGGTCTTTGATTTTTTTTGTGTGTTTATTTGTTTTTCGATTTTTCTTTTCTTTCTTTCTTTCTTTTTTTTTTTTGTTTGTTTTGTTTTGATTTTTCGAGGTAGGGTCTTGCTCTAGCCCAGGCTGACCTGGAATTCACTCTGTAGTCTCAGGCTGGCCTCTAATTCATGGCGATCCTCCTACCCCTGCCTCCTGGGTCTAAAGGCGTGTGCCACCACGCCCAGCTTGGTCTTCAATTTTTTTAATAATATATATATATATATTTTGTTTGTTTGTTTGTTTTTTCAAGGTAGGATCTCGCTCTGGCCCAGGCTGACCTGGAATTCACTATGTAGTCTCAGGGTGGCCTTGAACTCACAGCAATCCTCCTACTTCTGCCTCCCAAGTGCTGAGATTAAAGGCATGCACCACCACGCCTGGCTTAAATAATATATTTATTTATTTATTTGCAAGCATAGAAAGAGAGAGACAGACAGATAGAGAGAGAGAGAGAGAGAGAGAGAGAGAGAGAGAGAGAGAGAGAGAGAAGAGACAGAGAATGGGCATACCAGGGCCTCTAGCTGCTACAAACAAATTCCAGATGAATGTACCACTTTATGCATCTGGCTTTATGAGGGTACTGGGGAATTGAACCCTAGTCATTAGCCATTTTTTTTTAATTTTTGGGGGGTAGGGCCTCACTCTAGCCCAGGCTGACCTAGAATTCACTATGTAGTCTCAGGGTGGCCTTGAATTTATGGTAATCCTCCTACTTCTGCCTCTCTAGCCCTGGGATTAAAGGCATGCACCACCATGTCCAGCTTCAAGTTTTTAACAGTTAGGTTACTCTGAATTTACTCTGATTATTATATGATTATTATATGTTTATTATTATTATTATATTTACTCTGATTATTATATGTGGTATTTAACCAGGATAACCGTTTTCTTTATACAGACTAGAAGAAAGAAGTGTGACGTTATGAATGCGGGGTAAGGGATGGGGGGAGGGGAATAGTTTAAACATGAGGGTAAACCATATTAGGTTCAAAAACATAAAATCCTTAGAAGCATACTGTAACCTATTGAGAAAGTGGTGAGTGTCGCCTGGCAAGAGGGACCATGAGTAGTAGGGGACAGAGTTTAAGCCTGTGATTAATTAGACCACCCTGACAA
>PVHP010019182.1:0-32179 GCA_004024765.1 Zapus hudsonius
TGCCACAGCACTGCAAACAGCGGCAGGAAGGTGTGCCAAATACTGGCAAGGGGAAGCTGGCTTATAACCCCCATAAGCCCACCCCCAACAACACAGCTTCATCAAGGTTGTAAAACCCAAACTGCCATCAGCTGAGGATCGATCTATCAGAACACATTCAATTGTTTGTGGGGGACACCTGTATCAAACCATGACAATACCATATGTGTACAAGGCTTAATTCACTCTGAAAAAAATGGTTCCATAGAAAGGCTTCACAATTGATTAGAAATTAATTACATTAATCTCAATTTATCCTTAAGCCGCATTTGTATATATATATATATATATATATATATATATATATATATATATATATATATATATCAGTAACTTAAAAGTTCCCATTTATTTGAGCATCTCTGCAGGGCAGAGAAGGCCATTGTCTTTGGTCCCATCCCCCCTGTGGCCTGGCCGGCCTCAGTGACCAGCTGAGTGTGGCCTCAGCCACACCTTATGGAGGTATGCAGACATACCTTTTGCTGTTATGTTGGAAGAGAAAATTATTTTATTAGCCTGTATTTTAGAATCATTCCAATAAAAAAAAAACAAAAGATAGTTTCTGACCCTTTTGAAATAAAATAAAATAAAAAAACAGTTAGCACCCTTGGCTCCATGGCAAATCTCTTTTTTTCTCAGCCACCAATGCCAAAAAACTGCCTGGGGGTGGAATTTGAGTCCAGCTCCACCCAGCTGCCAGCCTCTGGAGTGAAGGTACCCCCAGGGGGTCCTCAAACCAGTTTGGTTGCTTTTAGTCTGACTTTTCCCTCAGCCACAGGGACTGAATTTGTATTTTAGATAAGGGAGGAAAACTTTTTTTCAATATATTTTTTTCCATTTCCAAGAAGCTATGAAAATTGAACTAAGAATTATAAATCACAGCTCCACTGTTTTTTAATTAAGAAGCTCAGGGTTAGCCTAAAGCCTGTGTTATTTAGGAAGTTTTAATCCACAGTGCTTGCCGAGGCTGTGTTCCAGGTTAACTTTCTGTCTTATTCCTGCCAGCAAATGCAGAGATGTTCCAGGTTACTCTGCCTGCAGTGAGACATTTTTGTCCTCTGTGTCCTATCAAGGAGCTGCCTGGGGCAGCCCATGTGGTCCCCTGAAGGCTGCTGAGCAAGGCTGCAGCGTTCCACACCCTTTGCTTCAGGGATTTCTCTAACCATTGAAAGATCAGCTTGAATTTATCCAGCCAGCAACAGAAAGGAAACATTTTTGCCAGCTTTGATGGCCCCTTCCGCCTCTGGTAGAGAGTGTCTGACTTGTAAAATCTCATTAATGGCATTCCAGTAGGAAAAAATCTCTACTGGGACCTTCTCAGGTCCAAAAGTCTCATAATAACCCTGGAGACAGTGGCCCACACGGGCCCAATGTTTTTCATCTATAATCCCTTCCTGGGAGAACTAGGGACACACATCTTGGAGATAAATAAAAACTTAACTAAATTTTTCTTCTTAACCCGATTTCCTTGCACCCTGAATGATTCTTTAAGACCTTTAATAAACAACTCTTGTGAACTTTAGTTCTGACCCATTGCGACGCAAATTTCCCTACCTTGAGAGACCTCAGATAGGTCACAGAGGTCCGCAAATTTTCTTGACTGCGCAGTCCACCAGTTGAGCGCGTCGTCCAGAGGGTCCACACCCTCGAGTCCCGGGTCAGGCGCCACCTGACCCGTCCAGTGGGCCTAGACAACGAAGGTCGCGAAGGGGACCCTAGCCTGGATGCGTGGGAAAGAATGGGAGTGAGAGATGAGGCCAAGACAGGAGTCTGATCAAGGTCTGTTTATTGCAGGCAACAAGCGAGCTTATATGCTAAGAACAAGGAGGCAACTGCATGTTTCACTTTGCACAATAGTAAAAGTTTTCCAAACCCTGTTGCCGTCAGCGGTCACAGTGGCCTCTTACTGGAAATGTTGTGATTAGCTGCAATGGCTTGTTTTGGGAAGCACATAACATTGCTAGATTTCTGCATAGCTCAGGGTCGACAGTGGGGCAATGCCTGAGACCCTGACATTTGGGAAGAAAAATGATGGCATGTGCAGTGGTTGGACATCACCTCTGCAACAGCACTGCAAACAGTGGTAAATATAAACTGGCTTATAACACCCATAGGCCACCCCTAACAACACAGCTCCAACAAGGTTCTAATACACAAATAGGAATCAGCTGGGGAACTAGCAATCAGAAGACATTAGTTTATGAGAGAACACCTGCAACAAATTATGATAACAAGAAAGCATTCAAAGAAAAAAATCCAAACATCACTGTCATAGTCAGCCACATGCAGCTGGGATGAATCTATAAACCAGGCACAATTTGTGGAAGGAAAGTATTTATTCAAACTACAGATTGAGTGGATTTCTGCAGTTTGTGGTACTCAACTCCTAAGGGGAGTGTTGAGCATGGACTGGATGCATTTGTCATGAAGAGATTTCCTGAGCTAATGGACACGAGATGAAAGGGATGTTGACAGATTGATGTGTCATGACAGACTCATAATGGTGGAGTGGTGATGGTTCATATCCTCAACCTGATGGCTTAATATCCCTTATAAAGACATATTTCTTGTGGGTTGTGCGAGAGATTCAGAGCATGGGGATTCCTTTTCAAAACCCATCATCTCCAAGGTATCTCCATTACCTAATCCAGAGTCCTTACTAAAGGAAGAGAAGTGAGCCAAACTCAGCAAACATCCCTCTGCTTTTGACGGGATACACCATGATGGAAAATCTCATGTGTGCTGCAGGCCGTCCTTTCCTCAAAGATGCACATACACATGGACAGTCTCTCCCTGGGAGCAGAACTCCTCTTCCACACAGGGCTGCTGTCAGGGTCAGCTAGCAGCCCCCAGAATGCAGAGGGTTTTCTGGACTAGGCCTGTGGCCCCTGCCAGAGCCTAGATATGAACATGGCATCCATCAGATTCTCCCTCACATGGTCAAAGAATATACTCAGAAAGCAATGCTGACCCTGCTGAGACCTTCCATACCTCAAGTTTCCATGAACTGATGGGAAATGAAGTGAAATTCAAGGTCCATGGATTTGAGGAACTGTCGTGGTAGAAGCTGGGACTGAAAATATTTCCTGCCTAAAGCCCAGGTTCAACTTTGAAAACCAGCACCTGAGCAATTCTAAGGATGCAACAGAACACAACCTCTATTCCTGCCACATTCATCCATGGTGGTTTAATCTGTTAACAATGCCAGAGGAGTTGCACCTGAAGCCTTGAACAATCAGAATGATGCAGGACTGTACAATCAAAAGTGATATGGGAGAACTGCCCAATCAAAGGCACCTATAGAAAACTGTCCAAGCATTGTTGCTGGGGAGAATGGTCCAGTCAGGCTTGCTCAGGTAGAAATGTCCAATTAGAAGTGCAGCAGGTAAACAGTCCCCATAGGAGAGCTAGGCAAGAATTCCTCACTCTGAAGTGCTGTGAAAAGTGTTTACAAGAGAAGGGCTGTCATGACATCACATAACTGTCCCCTCAAGGGCACCATGGAAAAATTGTCCAGTCAAAGTTGCTGGGAAGAACTGTCCAGTCAGAGGTGACATGAGAAACTGTCAGTCAGTGGGCCTTGTGGGAAAATTATCCAGTCAGAGTTGCTGCGAAGAACTGCCCAGAACTGGCTGCATTGTATAGTCTTTTTTAAAAAATATTTTATTTATTCATTTTCAAGCAGACACACACACACACACACACACACACACACACAGAGAGAGAGAGAGAGAGAGAGAGAGAGAGAGAGAGAGAGAGAGAGAGAGAGAGTAGAGTACCAGGGCCACCACCTTGTGGGTCTGGTTTATAGTCTTATCTCTTTCACAAGGGAGCTCAGGAAGCAGGAAAAAAGCTATTAGCATTACTTCTATCACCCCTGCCTCCGGGGGACAAAGGTGTGCTAGGATCAAAAGGCATGAGTTTCCATGCTCAGGATGGGGACAAAAAGGTGTAGGTCACCTCATCCAGCTACATATTATATTCTGAAACTTAGCTCATAGATATTCAGCCAGGATGGGCTCCAACAATATGAGAAACTGTCAGTCAAGGGTCCTTGTGGGAAAACTATCCAGTCAGACTTGCTGGGAAGAACTACCCAGAGCTGGCTAGAAAACTTTCCAATCATAATTATGAGGGGAAGAGATGTTGCATGACCATCTAATTACAGGCCCTGTAGTAAAACTAACCAGTCTGAGGTGCATGGGATATGGCCAATGAGAGGTCATGAGAACTGTCAATCAGAGGACATGGTGTAACTAGGCTGAGCCACAGTTAAGGGGCATGGAGACTTACAATATAACAGGATCTCACTAGATACATGTCTTGCCTCCTTCCTATCTGGGAACTATGGTACTGGCCCAGAGTTGCTGGACCCAAATCAGCCCATGGAGATCCATTGATAAGTGGGAAGCTGGTTCATGTTAATGCCTTTACCCAGTGTACTGAGGCAGACACCAAATGAGGTGGACACTAACTAGTGTGCATGCCCACTGGGTACCTACATGGTCTTTGGGATGTAGAAGATCCATGCTCTGTTATTCAGCTGTGTATGGTGGAACCTAAGTCCTGGTTTGATAATGTAGTCTGATAAGGTATTTGGATGTGCTACTTAAAGTCATGTTTATCTGTTTCTCCAACAGAAGTGGCCTCCCTCCTGTCACATTAGCACAGTAAGATCAGATTGATATCCACTTAGCTGGCTGGTTCCTCTCTGTCAAACTCTCCTGGCTCAGGGTAGTTAACCTGTCTAAAGTTTCCTCTGAAGAACAGGGCCTAGACCCTTCAACTCATGTAAATGCTCGTCAGGACCAAGATTCTGTCAATCATCTCTGCTGAAGGAGATGGACAGGACTTGGATGTAGACACATGAGTCCATCAACACAGGTCCTGGCAGCACATGGATTACTCACTGTATAAAGACTTTGGTATTTGGTCTTGGATTTCAGCACATATGATGTGTGGACAAGGCTGTGTCCAGCTGAAGCTAAGTTCTGTCATGCTGGGACATGTCACTTCCTCAGCTCTGTCACCACCACTCAGCCCCAGAGTGTCTTCTCCACACCAGCCAAAGTCAGCAGTGACCACATATTTATATACACATAGATATATAGTTATACAAAATTATAGTTAAAAATAAATGAAATACAATATATGCATCATGCATGGCTGGATATGATGCTCTTGGTATTAGTAAGTTTTCATAGAAAAGCCCACTGCAGGGGAGAGAATATATCCCCAATAGTTGTGGGTCAGGGAACCATCAACACAAATATATGCTATTTCCATTGGATCTTGGTAACCTATGAGTGCCAGATTGTTATATTCTATTGCTTTTGATACCACATACATTGGGTTTAAGATTCTAAATTATCATGGTGAAAATGTCCTCTCTTCAAGGTAGGTCTCACAGTGCTAGATGTTCTCTCCAATTTTCTTAAGGATGAATATCATACTTGTAGAGAGAGTTCCCTTTCTGATATATAAGTGACCATCCATGCAAAATGGGCCCATGAGTGCAATAGTGGCATTGCAAGTTATAACTATTTTCTGAATGGATGTATGGCTCATTCCATGGGAGTCAACTCTTGCATGATACTGAAGCCAAGTCCATACAGATAGACCACTTTGTGCATCTGCCTTCATGGGGGTTTGGGGAATCAAACCTGGGCCTTAGGCTTCACATTAAATGGAAAGGGAGGATACCCTGTTTTACTCTAGATTTCAAAGGAAATTCTATCTCATTCTAGATTGAATGATCTAAGATTTATTAGATTAATGATGTTAGCCTTTGCTTTTCTTACTTTAATTTTATTTAGATTTGTATTAGTCATTTTAGTATTTTTCAGATTTATAGCAGGTACTCAACTTGAACTTTATCAAATGTTTCAATTTGTCTTTTTTAAATTGTTTTCTGCCATTAAGTTCTTTTGTATGTGGTAGTACATTTGGTAATTTCTTTAAATTGATACAATCTTGCACAAACTGAATGAAAATACTTTTTGAGTGATGCTTGAGTTGGATGTTTTCTTGATTTCATCTTGAAGTATTGCTTATAATTTTGCATCTATGAGCATTAGGAAATTTGGCCTCTGATAAATTATATTGTATTTTTCTGTTTTTGTATCTGAGTTTTAGTGGCTTTGGGAAACATCTTCCCTACTAATCCATTCCTATGTTTAGTGAAACATTTTGAGTGTTAACAGTGTAAGAGTTTGGTAGAATTAAGCAATGTCTTCATGTGGACATAGCTTTGCCATGAGAAACTTTCATTAATGCTTTAACCTTATTGTTTCTTATGATATGTCACAAAGGTTTTTAACATCATATGGATGTAATTTTGCTAGTTCAACTGTGCTTAGAAATTTATTCTTTTTATTTAAAGCTTTTTATGATTTTTAATTCACAATTTATTTTATTTTTTTTTTATTTTTGGTTTTTCGAGGCAGGGTCTCACTCTAGCCCAGGCTGACCTGGAATTCACTATGTAGTCTCAGGGTGGCCTTGAACTCACGGCAATCCTCCTACCTCTGCCTCCCGAGTGCTGGGATTAAAGGCGTGTGCCACCATGCCCAGCTTAATTCACAATTTTTATACTTGCATTTGAAGTACTATGATCATACTCCACCAATGTCTTTTTTTAGACACTGTCCATCTCATCATTTGACCCCCCTCACACTTCCAATGAATCCCTCCATTTTTTTTATCAATTTTCATCTATTTATCTGTCATCCATCTATCTATCATCTATCACTCTATCTCAGTCTCTATTTCCTTTTCACTTCCATGCTGGAATTGAGTGAGGAACCATTTCCCATCTGGTTAGCCTTCAGATTGCTGGATAATAAAATATGAGCTGCTGTTGTAATCAGGGTTCTCTAGAGAAAACAGAGTTGACAGAATGGATTGAAGTAAAAGGGAATTTATTGGGGTATCTTACAACAGTCCAACAATAGCAGTCTGTAGGCTCACAGGTGAAGAAACCAGTAGCTGTTCAGTCCAGATGGCTGGAGGCCTCAGCATTCCCAATCCATTCCAGAAGGCCTGATGGCTCCCTTGAGAGTGGCTGCTCTTCAAGTCCACGATGTGAGGCCGAGGGAACTGGGTTCTGATATCCAGGAAGTGTAGGGAAGCAGCAGCAGCCAACAAACAAGGAGACCATCATCATAAAAAGCGAATGGGTAATTTAGTCCAATATTGCACAGTGATAGTACTTTCTGTGAGTAAAAATAGTAATATCTAGAAGTCCTTAAGTTATAATTGTAACTTAAAGGGGTAAATTGTAAAGGGGTAAATTGGCAAGAAATCCTCCATACACTGTCTACATGGTTTGCTCTAGTGTGGATTTGATGATGGGTTTTATCCTAAAACATTCTGAAAGACAGAGGAACCCAGCAGAGGATCTGGAATGCACAGAAATTTACTCTACTGGGGACATGGGGAGATTTCTCACTGGTTAAAGTGCATGCCAGCAAGGACTCATGATGCAGGTTTCAATTACAAGTACCATCATGAAGCCATATTGTCAAAGTCAAATACAGATGGAGTTCATTTGCATTGGCTCCCAGCCTCGTTGAAGCCCCCTCCTCTCTCTACTCTTTCACATTCCCTCTTACTCTCTCACAGTGTCTTTCTGTCCATTTTGCAGATAAGAATTGAGTGAACAAACGAATGAATGGTCACATAGTCTTATAAAAAAGGAAAAAAGGTATATAATATATATACCTTTTCTATAATGTGAGACTAAGGCACAAAAAGCACTGCGCTGAAAGATTATTCACTAAAAGTTTTTAAAAGGTTTTAATTTCCTAAGAAGGCTGTCTCTGGTCATGGAATCATGACAAATGTACATATTGGTCATATATGTTATTTTCTTCTTGAAGGACACACTGATATACCATAGTTAATTAGTGAAACAACAATCCTATTTTCTACATCCAGTGACAACTAATAAAATTTATAAAGGTCAGTGGAATAAATTATGACATCCAATTGAACAAGTAATTCCTACTTAGTATTTGCATCTCATTATTGTATTGTATGTATTGTATCACCATAATGAGTTGTATTATTTAATGGGCAAACAATGAGTTGTTATCCCCAGTTCCCCAATACCCCTCTTCCTCATCCCCAGTCAACTGGGTACCCTCCTCCATTGGCTGTGTGGATCAGTCCTTGGGGCAGGGGACCATAGATAGCCTAGGAATCAGCCCGGTTCTCCTGGCCCTATTGTGTTGTTACTCAGGGTGTCTTGCCTCTGAATATTCTCCCCCACATTATTGTATGTTTGTTAATGTTTATCTTATGCTTTCTTTGTATATTTATCAGTCCTTATGATTTTTTACTTTTCCAGATGATAAGTTTTTTGGTGACAGTAGGAAAGCATTTATTGTACTAATAGATACAGGGAAAGCTTTTGACCAAGTTTGCCTTAGAGACAATGATGCATATGGCCTTTCTAAGATTCTGTAGAGTTCCATGGACTTATAATATTATCTTTGATACAGAGACTGAAAATTTTAACAGAATATGGGTCAAATATCAGTTTAAGTATCCTTTTTCCTTAACCCATGGGTTAATTACTTCAGCTGGAACTAGAATTAGAAGTCACTGAGCCAAAAACTATAATTGTAGTGATCAAGTCCAGTGGTAGCAGTGGTCAGTTTAAATGGTCTTACAAGCAAAAGAACAGTTGCACTCTGTTTATAAAAACTTAGGCTAGAGAATCATTTAGTACTTAGAGCTGACCTGTGGTGGTCATTCCTCTAAAGCTTATCATGACTAGTCCTTTTGCAAAAACCCAAAGCAATTCCTATATTTACCAAAATGTGGATGTACATCCTTTCCTTTCTAAGAATGCCAAATGACTATAACCATTGAAAAGTGTCTCTAACCATTGTTAACCTTGTCCTTAACAAAGTTATATGAAACAAACTTTTTAGGGATATTTTTTTTCTATTTCTCACTTATAGGCAAGCAGAAAGCATAGCATTTACAGTAGTGAATGTCTCTAACCATTGAGCAATAGATGAGAAAGGAAATCTTATGTCTTTCTCTTTGACTCAGTTTACCCACATAAAGATGGACTTTGGCACCATAAAGAAGATATACATCTCCTTGTGTTTATTTCCCTTACATTCGTCAATTAACCAGAGGGCTAGTCCTATTTATGAGGAAGCATTGGGAATTATGTCTCTTTCTGGAGTTTGGCTTTAGGAGAGCTCTGTCCTAAAGTCAAAGCCAGTTGAGCACATTAATATATGCTCTTTCTATTGTTACGTCCATGAGCGCTAATATCTGTAGTTGGCTTTAATAGGAAAATTGGCATCCTTTATAGAATTCAGAGAAATCATACCAATATGACTTAGTTTTTATCTAATAGTAGATATATTCTAAGATTAAAAGAATTAGGCATTTCTTGTATGTAATACCTCTATGAATGTAATGTTAAGAAAACTGAAGAACCATATAGTACTTAACAGCACATTTTATAACAGTATAGGAAAAAACATAATGATCTCCAAAACAAGCTACATCCAATACATTTAACATATTTGAGAATGTTACCTTTGAAAACTTTGAATCACCCATTAGCAGAATTTTGAAAACTGATCAATATTAACCTGGGAAGACAAAAGGTTGTATCATAGTTAAAATTTATAACATTGTAGAATTAGGAAAGTGCCTTTGAATAACCCAGAAGGAGGAATTTTTTATTAGTCCATTAAGTATGTTTGCCATCCTCCTGTCTTAGCTCTGTAAAAATACAACATGTGTCACAAGGCTTAATTCACTCTGAACAAATGGTTCCATAGAAAAGGCTTGACAATTGATTAGAAATTACATTAATTTCGATTTATCCTTAAGCCGTTTTTGTATTTGTATATATTTTTTTATTTATCAGGAACTTAAAAGTTCCCATTTATCTGAGCATGTCTTTAGGGGCCTTGTCACTTTAAAACCACCAAGAGGCTGGCAGGATCAGTAGAGCTGGAGGAAGAGACCTCAGCCATACTGTATGGAGGTATGCAGACACACCTTTCTTTGCTGGCAGGTTGGAAGAGTAAATAATTAGCCTGTATTTTAGAATCATTCCAGTAAGAAAGCAAATAGTTTCTGATACTTTTGAAATTAAAAAAAAAACTGTTAGCACCCTTGGCTCCCTGGCCAATCCTTTGTTCTCACCCTCCAAGGCCAAAAAAAGCTGCCAGGGGGCGGGTTGAGTTGCTCAGCTCTGCCCTGCTGCCAGCCTCTGGAGTGAAGGCACCCAAGGGGGTCTTGAAACCAGTTTGGTGGCTTGTAGGCTACCTGTTTATCCTCAGCCACAGAGGCTGAATTTGCATTTCAGAGAAGGGAGAAAAACTTTTTTTCTATATTTTCTTCCATTTCCAAAAAGCTATGAAAATTGAACTAAGAATTATAAATCTCGGCTCCACTGTTTTTGAATTAAGAAGTCCAGGGTCAGCCTAAAGCCTCTGTTAGCTTAATCCACAGTGCTTGCAGAGGCTGTGTTCCAGGTTAACTTTCTGTCTCATTTCTGCCAGCAAATGCAGAGATGTCCCAGATTACTCTGCCTGCAGTGAAACATTTTTTGTACCTAAAAGGCTGCAGCATTCCACACCCTTTACTTCAGGGCTCTCCTACCCAAGGATCAAAAGATCAGCCTAGTTTCATCCAGCAAAACCATCAGAAAGGAAACATTTTTTATTCTCTTAAAGTTCAGAAAATTAGAATTAAATGTAGTAATAAAAAAGTGATTCTTATATCTCAGTGGGACTCCATTATTGATATGGATTACTGATAGTTAATATAAAATGCAAGACGGAGAGAAAGTTTTGGCATCATCCCTTCACCCTCCTCCTACTCTGAGTTCGTGTCCTCTAATGCCAAAGAATTGTACACAGGGATAGAACTAAATTTTAATTACACATTTGTTTAGTAAATTAGGAAAGGGGGAGTTGGATAGGGACTACATAGTGAATTCCAGGTCTGCCTGGGCTAGAGCGAGACCCTTCCTCGAAAAACCAAAAAAAGATGACAGATGTAAGGAAGGGGCCTGTTCTGCTGTTTAACAGTGCTGCCTTTCAAAGCTTAGGTCCTCCTCTATTCAACAGTATTCTTGCTTCCAGTGTCTATAGATTTAATTGTCCACAGAAAATCTTTATAGTACACCTAGAGCCTCCATTGGATTTTCCAAATCACCTCCATATTCTCAAAGAAGAACAGAAGGACTGACTCTAAAGAGAAGAAAAGCAAAACTCACTGACCTGCTGTGATGACATCAAGTGAGCGATGCTGACAGTTTTCTGAAAATTGTCCACACAAATGCCAACCTGCTCTAAGGTCCTGGTCCTTCAAGGTTTACTGAAGCCTGTGCTTTACCAAGGCCTGTCCTGCAGCCTCCAGATGCAGTTGGAAACACACGTTCATGGCTGGAGGTGGACACTGGATCACATGGCTGTGGAGATAGAGCTGTGGTGGAGCTGTCCCTCACCTGCATCAAGGCCCAAGGAGATTGGTTCACCTAGGCTTGTACGTGTGCCTGCCCAGCAGTCTTCCTTTCTTCTTTCCTTCTCCTCTCTCTCCCGCTATAGATCCCTCTCTGTGTTTTAAGCAGGGTCTTCTTCTAAGAGAAAGCTGCTGAGATTTCTGCTCAAAAGGTTCCCAGACTCCTGAGAATATGGGGATTGAGACTTAACAGTCACTAGGGGAGGACCTGCCAAGGACCCGCCCCTCACTGATGATTGACAGTTAACAGTCACTAGGGAAGGAGCTGCTGAGGCCCCACCCCTCACAGAAGATTGAAAGTAAACACTCACTAGGGGAAGAGCTGGAGAGAACTTTGAAGGCTTTGAAGGTCCCCACAATAGGATGGACCAAAAATGTACCTTTCACTATCACTATAAGAAACATAAATATGTGTGGTGCTCCAGCACACTTAAAGTACCCTGAAGATTCTGGTAAGTGTAAAGAAGACATGGCATTGGGAACTGCACTTGCTGCATTAGCTGAATTAGATGTATTTGGTATAACTGGATCTCAGAGTGACAGGGGCCAAGTGGCAGAACTGAATGGCCATGGTGAGGTGAGCATGTTTACCTTAACAGATGGGATGGGCAAATCAATGCTCATGATGGTATAGAGACAGGTTAGGGTGACTGGGACAAAAAGATATCCAGGAGTGTCCTTGAACTTGTATTTTCAGGCAGGCTCCACTAATCTCATGACTGACCTCCTCCCCTTGAATGGGAGGTTTCTCTAGAGATCAAAACTAATAATGAAACTGATTGGTCAAAGATAGATCAACCAGCTGACTCTGACTTACCTAGCTCAGGTCATATAAATCAAAGGAAACAGTAAATAGTTTGCACTCTTTATCCACATGGCTTCCTATCAGAGAGAAAATTGAATCTCCAGGCTACAGTCCACTCTCATTATAGTCACTCTGCTGAGGTGGTCTCCTGGTCCTTTCCCATATGAACCTTTTCCACATGAGCCCCCTTTTATCATCTTTTTTTTCTTGTTAGGTTGACCAGCACAGAATATAGATTTCTTAAGGCTCCCACATGTGCTCTCTCCTCACTAGTGAGTGCAGATCTCTGTAATTTATCTTTACTTAAAGTCCCACACTCTATTTTCTGGTCATCTATAATTTTAATTCTTTAAATTTTAGAAAAAATCTGGGTACTCTAAGTTTTGAGGTGAATTGAAATTAGTTGGGAACTATAACTTTCTGGGAATCCCAGCTCTCAAATTGTGGTTTGAGTCTTATAGACCTTTGGAACAGGCTGATTAATGAAATTGTTTCCAGATGTGAAATAGATAAGAATTCTACAATGTGCATGTTTGATCTGTGTATGCAGAATTTTTCCAGAGCATAGGTATGAAAGGGTAATGTGCATTATAGTAACAGAGAATCAAGGCCTCTTATCCAACTTCTGGACATTTGCCAGTTCAGAGATGACTCAGAACATTATGCACATACCCCAGAGACATGAACAGGGACAGCATTAAAACCAGTTTTTGGGACTACTCTGAAGGATTGTGGTAAAGAAAAATTTTCAATATGGGCAGCGGAATGTCATGAATTCAAGGCCACCCTGGGACTATAGAGTGAGTTCCAGGTCAGACTGAGGGATAGTGAAACCCTATGTAAAAAATACCAAAAGAATGGGCTGTAGAGTTGTCTCAGCATTGACCAAACATGTCTGCAAATCACACAGGCATGGGTTCAAGTCTCTAATACCAAGGAAAATTCAAACCCACAGAGGCTCATGCATTTGAAGTTATTTAGCAACAACAAGATACCCTAATAGGCCCATTCTCTTTCTGTTTCCCTTCTTTCTCTGCTTACAAATGTATAAATGCAACAAAAGTAGAATGGAATGGGAAAGAGAGGAAGATTAGGGTCAGGAAGCTGAGGACAGGGAGGAGGAAGAAGAAGAGGAAGTAGAAAATAGGAAAAGAGGATGAGGAGAAGTAGAATGAGAAGTAGAAGGAGAAGCAGGAGGAGGAGAAAGAAAATTTAAAAGAAAACTACATAAAAGATACTCAGCTAGAGAAGAGACCTTGGTGCAGAGATGGCATGCTGACTGCAGAGAATCACCTTCTGCTAGAGGAACACAGAATTGCAATGTCACCTACAAGAATAATCTGAGTTTCTTACAAAACACATCTTATTTTCACCTTGCAATTTACTGATAATTGTATAGTGAAATGGGGACACTCCAAGATCTTCCCATGTTTGTAACAGCTACATGCATTGTATTCAGAATTTAAAATAACAAATATGTTAATTTAACAGGTGGATGAGAGAGTAAGCTATGAGAAAGTGGAATTCCATTTAGGACTAAAAAGAAAACTAGCCCCAACAAGATGTGAAGCAAATGGAAATATACAACACACTGAAAGAAGCCAGCCTGAAAGGTGTGCCAGGTGGATGATTAAATCCTAGATCACAAGAGGATAAGGCAGGAGGATCATGGGTTCAGTGCCAGGTTGTCTACATATTGACATCCTGTCTTTATGAAAATATTTTTAAAGTATGAAAATGGTTTCAAGGTGAAAAAGATGATGAGCGTAATAATTAAAAGAGCACAGAGAATTTTCAGAGTCGTAAACAGTTATTAAAATATACTTGTGGACTCATATTACTACAAGACTTGTAAAATGTACCGATAACAAATCACAGTGCTAACTTGAGTATTTGATGATGATTATGTGGAATGTGAAATAATCAAATTGTGCAAAAAACAAATCACTGCTGGGTGTGGTGGTGTACACCTTTATCCCAGCACTCAGGAGAGACAGATATAGGAGGATCTCTATAACTGGACGCCAGCCTAGGACTACACAGTGAATTTCATGTCAGCCTGGGCTAGAGTAAGACCCTAACTTGAAAGTCAAAACAAAAAATAAAAAATAAATAAAAAAAAAACAAAGAAAACCTACACCACACTTAAGTTTGAAAATGATGATGGAGGAGGCTTCATGTGCATAGGGGTAGGGGACATAAGTGAAATCTTTATTACCTTTCTTTTTACACTGTTCATAAAAGGACTAAAACATTCCTTTAGGAGTCCCTGCCTCTAGGGACATAATTATTGGTTTGAGCCCCTCAATTGCATCTGGTTTTAACGGATACTGTTTCTGGTGAGGGAAGTAAGGAGGGGTCCTTAAGCTGTATTTGGACAGGGGTGGCAGTAACAGCCCGTCCGACAGTCTCACCATCGGTCCAAACTGAAGGATTAATATTTTCTTCAATTAGAGGAAGGCATAAGTTTTCCCCTGGGGCTAAAATCACTTTTACCTGACACTTGAAAAGAATATCTCTTCCCAGTAAGGGGGTAGGTGTTTCTAGAACTATGAGGAAGGAGCGCTGAAAGAGATAATCTCCCCGCGAGCAAGCCAGGGGCTCTGTGAAAAACTTCTTTTGAATCTGACCTGAGATGCCTCTAAAAGAGGCTGTACGGTTGGATCTAAGTCCAGGATAGAAGTCAAGGACTGAAAATTGAGAGCCTGAGTCAATGAGGAAATCTATGATATGGGTTCCCACCTGTATAGATACCTGGGGCTCCTCCAGGTGGACTGAAATTACAGGTGCCTGTGTATAAAGCTCCAGGACCCGTCAACAATCTGTTGTGGTTGATGACTTCTGGCCTCTTTTTTTTAAGGGGCATTTACTCTTCCAGTGATCCCCTTGGCATTTAGGGCATGGCCCTGGTGGGAGCTTGGTTTTTCCCTTCTTGGGACAATTTTTATAAAGATGTCCCCCTTGTTTGCAAAACAAACAGGCCCTGTCAAGTTTCTTTGAGGAGGCATCTCCCTGATCAAGTTTCATTACTGCTGTCATCTCCTGGTGGCGCTTACCCTTCTTTCTTTTTCCATTTCCTTTTTTTTTTTAAATAATTTATTTTATTTTTAT
Source organism: Zapus hudsonius (assembly GCA_004024765.1). NCBI lineage: Eukaryota > Metazoa > Chordata > Mammalia > Rodentia > Dipodidae > Zapus > Zapus hudsonius. The sequence continues at coordinate 15,461 of PVHP010019182.1, forward strand.
TCATTTTCAAGCCGAGAAATACAGAGAGAGAGAAAGAGAGAGAGAGAGAGAGAGAGAGAGAGAGAGAGAACACCAGGGCCACCACCTTGTGGGTCTGGCTTATGTGGGACCTGGGGAATTGAACCGGGGGCCTTAGGCACTGGAAGCAAGTGCCTTAACCGCTGAGCCATCTCTCCAGCCCTCCATTTCCTTTTTTTCCTCCTCTTTTTCCTATTTTGCTTCCCAACTATAATAGACAGAAGTTGCCGCTTGAAGCAACTGTTCTAAGCTTTTTTTTTGGTTCAGCCATTAGCTTTTGTAGCTTTTCACAAATATCAGGCTTAGACTGGGTTAGGAATTTATCCTTAAGAAGGATTTATTCCTCCAGAGTATCTGGAGTTATGTTAGTATGCCTTCTAATTGCCTCCTTTAGTCTCTGGAGGAAGGCAATGGGTAATTCCTTCTCCTCTTGCATTATTGTAGATAACACATTATAGTTCAAGGGCTTTATCTTAGCTCTGTGAAGTCCCCCTAAAATACAGTATATAAAATGTTTTCGATTGCAATCTCTCTATCATTTTCTGTCCAGTTAGGGCTATTTGTGGGTACTGCTTCTATCCCTATGAGGAGTCTAAAATCCCTGACATTATGGTTTTCAACATGGGCAACATAGTTTTCATTTCCTATGGTGACTGCCTCTGTCTGTACCATTTATCTCTCTATAGGAGTTAAACTCTGATCCAAGATTAAGGTTACATCCCCCTAGGTTAATTCATTGTTTAGTAAGTTTATAAAACACATCATAATAATGATCAGGGTCTATAGAAAAATTGCCCAATTCATGTCCTATCTCTCTTAGCTCATTTATAGAGAAGGGCCTATGGATATAAGTGATTCTTTGTCTCACTGGGGTTTCTTGTAGAGGATAAAGCCCTGGAGTGGCAGTGGTTACTTCCCTTGAAAATACCTCTTGGTCCTGACATTTAGATTCTTTTGATTATGGAGGGCAGGGATCAGGGAGAGTTAGAGTGAGGATCCTCAAAGTTAGATGGTGGGGGAAGCTCTAGGCTAGGTTCCTTTGTAAGTTCTGAAGTTTCCTTAAAAGGCTTAGAGGTCAATCTTGGAAGTCTGAGTGTCTCCTAAGAAAACACTGGAGTCTCTGTAGGAGATCAAGTTGGACTATCATACTCTATTTGAAGCTGATCCTAGTCACTGATTGGATCCATTTTGTAATGTTTTGAAATACTTCATAAAAGTTTTCATAAAATCTAAGAGAGTTGGTTGTTCCTTCAAAATGATTTATATGTAAAGATGGGGCCTGTTTTGCCCTTTAACAGCCTTGACAATTCACTGCTTATGTCCTCCTCTGATCAACAGTACTTACTTCCAGTATCTGTAGCTTTAAGTATCCACAAAAAGTCCTTAGAGTAAACCTAGAGCGACCATTTGATTTTCCAAAGCACCTCCTTATTCTCAAGTAAGAACAGGACAGAGAGTAAAAAGAATGCAAAACACACTGACCTGCTGAAGTGACATCACGTGAACAATGCTGACAGTTTTCTGAAGATTGTCCAAATAAATGCCAACCTGTTGTAAGTGATACGGGTTACTGATAATTAATATTCATACACGACACAGAGAGAGAGTTTTTGAATCCTCCCTTCCCCCTCCTCCTATTCTGAGTTCTTGTCCTCTGATGCCAAAGAATTGTACACAGGGACAGAATTAAATTTTAATTATACATTTATTCTAATTTAGTAGATTAGGAAAAGGGGAGTTGGATGGGGAAATTGGATGTGGGAAGTCATAGAGTTTTCCTGCCACCAGTGTGGGGAAAACACGTGTCAGAGAGTTCACAGAGCTTTTACTATTTAGTTAGATAAACAGCCCAAGAAAAGATAACAGTAAGCTCCCTTTATGAAAAAGAGAGGTTCATGAGAGAAAGGTCTGGAGCCTGCCCCCCTACCCCAGCCATCAGCTGGGGTAGGGGTACAGGCCTTACCTCACTGAGGCCTGGGTCAGCAGTCGTCCTACTCCATTGCCATGTGGGGAAGAGGGGCCTACTTCCTCTAGGGAAGCTAGTTTTAAGTCCTCCCCAGGTGAGTTAGAGGGACAGCTGATTGGTTCATATTTGACCAATCAGTTTTGGCACCTAGGTTGTAGCTCTAACTAGATACCTCCCATTCAAGGGGAGGGTCTGGAAGGGGAGGAGTGGTACCTACACACACCTGACTATCACAAGTCATTGGAAAGAAATTATAGAAATTGGAAGGGCCCCAAGGAAAGATATTGTCAGGGGCAGGGTGGGGCCTAAGGCACCTTCCCTCACTCAGAGTCCTCAGGAAGTCCCCCCCCCCAGCGTAATCCCTCTGCATACACACACTCTCTCTCTGTCTCTTCCACAGGAAGGGGGCCTTCCTTCTGGCAGCGAACTCACCTGCCCAAGTCTCCTCAGGTTTAGGTCAGCCTGGCCCCTAGCAGCAAGAGCAGCACGGGAAGCTCACTAGACTGTGAATTTTCAAAGTCTACAGTTCCTTTCTATCCCTGTGTGGCGGTTGCGTGGAATGGCCGATCCCGGAGCTGCCGGCCAATGGGAGCGTTGGACTTTGTATCATGATCAGTGTCTGGGCAGAAGTCACCCAGCGGGATTGCAGATGGCGAAGTGAAAGTCCAGGAGCCTTCCCCACGGGACCCTCCCCTGAAATGGGTTCTTTCCCAGTCATCGGAACCCAGGACTCATCAGGGAGCCCTGAATTTCCCATGGCATGGGGATGGAGGCCCATACTCTTGGTGTGGGGGAGCTGTGGTCATGAATACATGGACTGAGGCAGGAGGGGAGAGATGCAGGAGGAAGAGGCCAGAGAGCCTTCCAGGGAAGAGCAGGGAACCGCCCTTTGGGGGGGGGCTGAGCAGGGTCGCTGAGAGGCCTTTTCTGCTCACCCAGGGGTCCTCCATAACATCACTGGAGGTGTCCGGGACCCAGAAATCTTCCAGCTGTGCTGAAGGATGGTAGCCCTGGAAGCCCACCTTAGTCCTCATGTTAGGACCCCAGACTCACGACTCAAAAGAAGACTCTGACCAACTCTCCTATGCAACACGCAAAGGGTTTTATTAAAAATAACTAGGCATGCCCAGGGCTCAAGTGTGTATCCATAGCGGGACAGAGGCAAAAAACCAAGAGCTAAATTCAGCAGATCCTTTAAGGGAAATCCAAACATGCATCACAATTCAGGGAATCTTTACAGGCTTTTCCAGTAACCTGGGCATTTGCACATTCTTTCCATATCTATAGAACCCATGGCCAGGCCATTCTCAGTCTTTACTGGGCTTAACCACAGATACAAGATTACAGGGAAACAAAGGCAGGATTATAGGAGCAGGGTGAGGTGGGGGAGGCATGTACCAACATACCATTCTGAGGTAGATATTTCACTTTCTTATTTCCTTTTACTAATACTTAGCTCCCTCTTGTCCTGAGATTTTCTACTTTAATTTTAATTTTAATTTTACTCTAACACTCACAAGGGGTCAGGAGGTGTGCATGGAGCTCAGACGAGGAGAATCTGTCTACTAATATTTATAACGTTACAAATTAAAGCCGCTATCAGATACAGAGTTCTAGGGTTCAGCTTCATGTCTCCCACTTAATGGGGTACTCAGCATATTTGCTGTTGGCTATTCTGTACTTGGGGGCACCTTGTCCATCTGCAGAATGTGCAGGACAACTGTGCATGTCACCTGTCTGTGCCCTGAGCAGGTGACTGCAGCAAGCACTGCTGCTCCAGAGCTGCTTTCCTCCAAGCAGCCCTGGAAATCAGCTTCCAGGAAGACATCCCGTGGAAAGAGGGGGACAGTGTGCTGCTCATCTTTGGGGTGCATTTTTATGTCAGTTTTTCCTTTGCTTCATCCTTATCTCCTGTTTGTAGGGAATTCTCCGGAACAAACTACTCTTTCAGCTGAGTGGAAGAAGGGAATCATGATATTCACGAGATCATCTAAACCAGAAGAGCTGAAACTTAAATGTGACAGGGGCACTCCTGAAGGTCACAGTATTAGTATTTAACCACTGGGATGGGCTCTGACCAGAGCTGGGTAACAATTTTCTCTGAATTGAAACATTCTCACATGGTGGACTGTGAGTATTTGGGGGTGAGTACAGACAGAAAGTCTACAAATGTGGTAGAAAGGAAATGTTGAGGTCCCAGGATGCCTGCCTATGTTTATGTGGAGGTGAACAATGCTGGTTATACCTTCCAAGCAGCTGAACACCCTTGAAGTGCAGTGCAGTGGTGAGCTCCAGAGAGGTATCTTCCCTGACTCCATGCTGGGTGGGATCTGCATGATGCACCTGCCTGTGCATTCTGAGCAACTGTGACAGTCACTTCTTCACCCTAATGTAGGATGTTTGCATCTAGGACAGGATCTACTAAATTTCCAGGAGAACACAGATCTGTGCACCCCAAGTTTTGGATGTTTTGTGATTTAGAAGAAGAATGAAAAACAAATTTCCCTGAGAGTATATTTTGAATTATAAGGTATATTTTTGGGAAAAAAATAGCTCATATGGTCCCCAGCAAGGCTACCTGAAAGACAAAACAGAAGAAAATTATACACTGTGTCTCATTGGTGACAGCAAATACCAGGGGAGAAGCATTTAAGGAGGACAAACACAAACACAAACACTCAAACACACATACACAGACATGTGCACACAAGCATACACACATGCACACACATTCACATGCACTCACACTTGAGACATCACCCCAAACCAGACAGGATGGCACCCTGACAAGTAGGAATTCACCAAGACTGGAAGAGAGATACAGGTTCCAGGACAAAAGGGATACAGACCTGACCAGGTGACAGGGAGAGACCTGAATGGGTGGTAGACTGAAAGGCTGAATGGCCAGGCAAACTGGGCACCAGGGTATCCTCACTCAGTTTTTATGCAGGGTAGGGTAAGCTGGTCATGGAGCTGGAGCCAGCCTGCTATCAATCATCTCCTCTGACCCTGTGATGGGGTCATGAGCACTGTCAGTCATCTCCTTGTTTGAGAGGGTTCATCACCTTATCAGCTGCATGATGCTCCAAGAGACCTAATTGGTTGGGCCTTGACCTAATATTCATGCACTGTGCAGGGCTGGACCTTTTCCTGTCAGTCATTCCCTAGGTGGTGCTGGTCCTGGGTCATGTCCTAAAGCTTCTTGTGTGGCAATGCTACTGGATATCAATGTCCTCTCTGGTCCCTCTTCCCACTAAGAATCCACAGTAGAGACCACAATTGAGGTAGAATTAAGAAGATTCTTCTTAATTTCTGGCTTGTCTTTGCTACAGGGCAAGGTCCAGGGCAGCCTGAGTGAGTGAGGCACTAAGTAGGAAAAGAGAAAAGCAGTAAGTCATAAAAGTAGTCACACATACACATGAACATGATAATCCAGCGCCCCAGAAATACAACAGGAGGAGGAGGAGAACCAGAAGAAGGGCACCCATCCTTTTTGTTTCCCCACCAACCCTGGCCCTGAACAAAGATCCCACAAAGCCCCATTTCACTGGGGGACAATGCCATTCACTGCAGAGACCATCCAGACTGGAATTAAGTAGAGACCAGTGGGAATCTTCTGGAACATCAGTGGACAGATGGAGCATGCCGGGTGTCTTTTCTATGTTGCGTTCTCTACATCTCTAAATCAACCTCAATCTAACACATGTGAAGCGACATGCACAAAGGGACCCATGCATCTGGAGTTTGTTTGCAGTGCCAAGTGTACATGGTGTGTGCTCCAGGGAAGGGAAACCCTCTTCCTTCCTCCCACTTGCTTCTGGTGCTTGTCATGACATGCAAGTACACCCTGCTCTCTTACGATCTTCAACATTGGAACCCAGTTTCCTGGGACTTGCATCATGGACCAGCAGCTCTGCAAGATGCCTTTGTACTTCCAGTGCCGGCTTGGGACAGCTGAGACCTCCAGCCAAATGCAAGGAACTGTTACTGGCTCCTTCACTCGTGGGCCTCAAGTAGGGCTAAACTATAGCAGTCTGCTGCAATGTCATAATAAAGCCCCCTTTTCACTACAATTCCTTCCATCAATTCTGTTCTTCTAGAGAACCCTGATTGATAAAACCTCTCTCATAATGTCTAATAGATATAAGGAAAATATTAATGAGACTAATGTGTGTCCTCCAAAGGTCTGAATGAATTTACAAAGTTCACCCCTTATAAACATACTAAGCCAGGCCTGTGTCCCCACCTGTCATTCTGTAATCAGGAAATTTTGGCACAGCCACATCTGGGTTTTTACCACTGCACTTCCCCCCCCACCCCAAGATTGTGTCCTCTAATGCACAAAAAATATACACAGGGACAGAAATAAGTATCTCTTATCACACATTTATTATAGATTAATCAGGTAAGGGAAGGGGGAATTGGATAGGAAAGCTGCCCAGTCACCATGTGGTCTGTGAGGTTCATGAAATCATATTGTTTAAGGGAACATGGGGAGTTACAGAGTTTTCCAGCCACCAGTGTGGGGAGAAAATGTGGTGAGTTTAACAGGAATTATGGTATTTAGCTAAACAAGCAGAAAGGGGAAACATCATGAGAAGAAAAGTTTTAGGTGGAAGAGAAATCCAGCTACTCACCACAGGATGTGGTGGGAGCTGGGGAGACCTTACAGGTCCCTGGGAATTCAGGGGTCTGTTTGCCAGCCAGCCATGTGGGGAAGAAGAGCACTATTTTTCTAGGAAAGTTAGTTTAACTTTTCCCCAGGTGAGTCAGAGAGACAGCTAATTGGTCTATAACTGACCAGTTTTAGCCACTAAGTTGTAGTTCTAGCTAGACACCTCCCACTCAAGGGGAGGGGTGTCTCTGGAGCTGCCTGACCCATCACAATCCCAGTACTATGGAGGCTAAAGTAAGAGGATCACATGATTCAAGGTCAGCCTGGTCTCACAGTGAGTATAAGGTCAGCCTGGGATAACACAAATTCAATGTCATCCCCCTGCCTCATATTCTGGTAATCCCCCTGCCTCAGCTACACTCACTGTCATTGCTCTGCCTCAGCTCCAGGTCATACTCTTGCCTCAGCTGCACTTGCAGTCATAGCCCTGGCTCAGCTTGAGGTCATCCCCCTGCCTCAACTCAGGGTCATCAACGTGTCTCAGCTCAATTTCATCCCCATGCCTCAGCTCATGGTTATCCCCTTGCCTTAGCTCAATGTCATCTTCCTGCCTCAGCTAGTGGTCATCCCCCTACCTCAGCTCTCATCAATCACATACTCATCAGCATAGGTGTCATTATGGTCATCATTGTACCTGCCAGCATGGAGGAAAATGGAAAAATATTGTAGAAAAATGGAATATTAAATTTATCTTATTATGAATAATCAAAAAATAAATAAAAAGCAAAAATTTAAAATTTAACATATCAAAAAAAATTAAAGGTGTGGTCTGAGGGGCATGAACTGAAGGGGTGTGACCTGAGGGGTGTGGCTTATAAGAATAATATGAACAATTTCCAGGGGTTGTGTTACCCAATATAGCCATTACACATGCTATTTTTAGCAGGTGGTCTGCACATGTAATTGTGCAACTGATACAAAAAAGACTTAAACATAGTAAGAATTAATTGAAATTAAGGCATGTCCTTATACATTACACTAAGATTTAAATACAGTCTTAACCATACTCTAACCATAGTGAAGTTAGGAATAAGAATATAGGAAGCAAGAGGAGGAGGGCATCTCATCAAACATCCATGGAGGGAAAAGAAAGAAAAAAAAAAGAAAAAAGATGTGAAGAAATAGGAAAAAGAATAAGAGAGGCAGAAAGAGACAGTACAATATTGGGAAAGAGGGAAGAAGAAAAAAAGGAAGAAAAATACAGGAGGTGGAAGGGACTTTTGGGGGACGTAGTAAGGAAGAGCAGATAATTACACAAAACCAATAAGAACATAAATCAGTAACATAAAAATCTTCCTCTTAGAGAACAAACTCCAAGATATAATCCTCAATAAGGATGATGGGAGCCTGGTCACAAATGTCCAATGGAAGGTGAAGAAAGCTGAACCATGAAACAGGGCTTCTGTAGTTAATCCAAGTATCTGGCCTGGGCTTTCACTACCATGATCCCCTAGGAAGCACCATGGTGCCCGAAAATATAGCCATTCAATGTCCAAGCGTCTGGTCCCTATCAGAGCACCAAGGTAAAATAAACCTATTGCTGAATACACCCAGCATGCAGTCATGGGACTAAAAGACCCCATTGGAACTTATAGGGAAACAATTCCCTGCTGGCTAGCCCTAATGGTGCTGCAAATTCTATTGGAGTTGAGGACAATAGATACCAACAGGATGGATAAGAACATGCTGCAATTAATAAAAACAACTAGCCTGGAACAAGGTACCACCTGCTCCACCATGACAGGTGGTCTATGGAAGTAACTAGCTGTTCTAAGATTGGAAAAGAGAGCCCTAAGTGTGAGGAGAACTCTTACCTGGGATTGGGAAACAGTTGAGAATCCCATGGATTGAAACTCCTAGACTCCAGAGAGAACCTGCACTGTGCAGTCACATTGAAAAGCTCTCATATCACTATGGTGATCCTCTTATTCAACCTTCTCTCAAATATGGTTGGAGAATATCTTTTATTTGTCAGATAATAGAAGTTACTTCAGAGATGCACTGTACAAGAAAAACACAGGTGACCTCCTAAGACTAGACGGTCACCTTCACCACATCTGGCCAGGTGTGTGTGTCATTGCAGGGATGCAGTGATAGGAGCTTGCATGGAACTCCAGTTCCTTTACTGCAGCTGGAGGCCCTGCAGCAACCATTCTCATCTCTGCTGACAAATAAATAAATAAATAATCATAATTTTAAAAATAGAGTGCAAGATGGAGGACCATGTGCCCTGGGATGTTTCATTTTGGCTTCAGACCACAGACCTGCTCCTACAGTGACCAGCACTTTGCATGCAGCAAAAAGTGCTGGAGGACTCCACCCCTGTGAATGTCAAGGAAGAAAATTTGTCTAGAATCTTAAAGGACAACGCTAATGTTTTAGTTCTTCTCACTATTGAACTCATGGAATCATATTCCTTCCTGTCATTTTCATATTGGCCTCAGCAAGAAAACCTGAAAAGTTTCTTAGAGAAACTCACAAGGGAAGGTCTGCTTAAATCATTTTATTTTATTTTATTTTGGTTTTTCGAGGTAGGTTCTCACTCTATCTCAGGCTGACCTGGAATTAACTGGAGCCTAAGGCTGACCTTGAACTCACAGCGATCCTCCTACCTCTGACTCATGAGTGCTGAAATAACAGAGATTGAATCGGTAATCAAGAACCTCCCCAAACGGAAAAGCCCAGGTCCAGATGGGTTCTCAGCTGAATTGTACCAAACCTTCATCATAGAACTGAAACCTAACTTTTGAAGCTTGTCAGGGACATAAAAAAGAGGGTAGGCTCCCAAACTCCTTCTATGAAGCTACCACCGCCCAAATTCCCAAATCAGGCAAGGATGGAACAAAAAAAGAAAACTACAGACCCATATCCCTGATGAACTTGGATGCAAAAATCTTAAAAAAAAGTCCTACCAAACCGAATACAAACCCATATCAATTCTATAATTCACCCTGACCAAGTCGGCTTCATCCCAGGGATGCAGGGATGGTTCAACATACGAAAGTCAATAAATATAATTCACCACATTAATAAACTCACCCGCAAAAACCACATGGTCATCTCAATTGATGCTGAGAAGGCTTTTGACAAAATTCAACATTACTTCATGTTCAAAACCCTGGAAAGAATAGGCATAGATGGCCTATACCTCAACATGATAAAGTCAATATACAGATCTCCTAAATCATCCTCAATGGGGAAAGACACAAGGAGTTCCCCCTTAACTCAGGAACAAGACAGGGATGTCCACTCTCACCACTGCTATTTAACATAGTGCTTGAAGTTCTAGCACAAGCAATAAGACAAGAGAATAGCATAAAAGGGATACAAATCAGAAAGGAAGAAGTCAAACTAACCCTCTTTGTAGATGACATGATTTTATATATTCAGACCCAAAGAACAGTATTAGTAATCTCCTGAAGGTGATCAATACCTTCAGCAGAGTGGCAGGATACAAAATTAACACACAAAAATGAGTAGCCTTTCTAAATACAGAAGATGAACATTCGGAAAAAAGACATCAGAGAAACTGTCCCGTTCTCTATATCCTCAAATAAAATAAAATACCTGGGAATATCACTAACCAAGGTAGTGAAAGACTTATATAAGGAAAATATTGAAACACTCAAGAAGGAAATAGAGGAGGATGTGACGAGATGGAAAGACATTCCATGCTCATGGATAGGGAGAATCAATATAGTAAAAATGGAAATCCTGCCAAAAGCATTCTACAGATTCAACGCAATGCCAATAAAAATCCCAAACTCCTTCTTCACAGAAATTGAAAAAATAATCTCAAAATTTATTTGGAAGGGTAAGAGACCTCGAATAGCTAAAACTTCTCTGAGGAAAAAAATTACGCAGGAGGTATCACCATACCTTACTTTAAAACATACTACAAAGCCATAGTAACTAAAACAGCATGGTATTGGCAGAAAGACAGTCTGACCAGTGGAATAGACTCGAAGACCCATCCTTTAATGCAAGTAACTTCAGCTTCTTAATCTTTGAAAAGGGTGTCAACAATGTATGCTGGGCCAAAGATAGCATCTTCAACAAATGGTGCTGGACAAATTGGATAAACACGTGTAAAAAAATGAAATTAGACCCACTCCTTTCACCATGCACACAGATCAACTCCACATGGATCAAAGACCTCAATATCAAGCCTGTAACCCTGAACACACTGGAAGAAAAAGTTGGAGGAACCCTATATGAGATAGGAGTAGGAAATAACTTCCTGTAGCCCAGGAAGTGCAACAGTGACTTAACCAATGGGACCCGATCAGGCTCAAAAGCTTCTGTACAGACAAAAACACCGTTCTCAAAGTCAATAGAACCCCTTCAAATTGGGAGATGATTATTGCCAGCTACAACACAAACAGAGGCCTAATTTCCAGAACCTACAGAGAACTCAAAAAAATTAATAGCAAAAATCCAAATTGCCCCCTCACAAAATGGGGGAACTGATCTCAACAGAGAATTCACAGAGGAGGAAACACAAATGGCCTTTTCTCACCTGAGAAAGTGCTCAGCATCCCTAAGCATGAGGGAAATGCAAATCAAAACCACAATGTGATACCACCTTACCCCAGTTAGAATGTCAATAATAAAGAAAACCAACAACAATCCTTGCTGGCTAGGATTCCGGGAAAGAGGAACCCTCATTCACTGCTGGTGGGATTGCAAACTTGTTCAACTCCTATGGAAAGTAGTGTGGAGACTCCTGAACACAATAGACATAGAACTACCAATGGACCCAGCTATCCCTCTACTAGGCATCTATCTACAAGATGTCACATCTCGACACAGAAACATTTGTACAACTATATTTACAGCAGCTCAATTCATAATAGCCAAGTACTGGAATCAACCCAAATTCCCATCCATGGAGGAATGGACAGCAAAACTGTGGTATATTTACACGATGGAATTTTTTTCAGCTGAAAGGAAAAATGATATATCGAAATTTAGGAAAAAATGGTCTGACTTCGAGCAGATCTTACTAAGCGAACACTCAAAAGAACAGAGAATCAATTGCCGTGTATTCTCCACCATATGTGGTCCTTAACCAGGATAACTGTGTTCTTAATGCAGACTAATAGAATAAAGTGAGAGGTTATGAATGAGGGGTAAGGGATGGGGAGGGGAATGGCTTTAGCATGAGGATAAAACATACTAGGTCCAAAAACATAAAATTCTCACGAGCATACTGTAACCTATTAAGTAGTGAGTGTCGACTGGCAAGAGGGGCCATGAGTGGTAGGGGAGAGGGCCTAAGCCTGTGAATAATTAGATCAGCCTGACAACCCCTGGTTCCAACCACTGGTTACTTCCCTCACTGAGCTGTTGACCAAAGCAACTCATGAGATTCCAACTACAAGACAGAATTCTGTCAAAGCTCTTGGGTGCCCTCCCCAGGCCTGAGGCAAAACCCTGTTGCTGAAGAAATCACAGAATGCCATCGATCAGCATCGGGAGACCCTTCCAACATCTGGAATGGTATCCAGCCCCCAGAAGGCAGTTAGTGTAGTGCTGGAAGGCACTGCACAGGCTGCCAGGGGAAACTGATCAACAACAGCTGGAGTAAACAGAGACCACTGACACAAAACACAATCTGTGGCCATGAGTTGGGTGACCACACCTCCTACTGGGAGAGAACAGTGAACTAAGAAAGGAGCACTTGTGCAATGGAGGAGCCTGGGCCTGGGGGAGACAATCATCAGCTTTCAAATTCGGCCAATTTTCCACTTAGTGTGGGGGACCCTGTTGCGGTCAGCTTTCTAGTTGCAATGCAGGAAGAACCCAAACAAAAGCACCTTGTGGAGGAATGGGTTTATAAGGCTTACGGACTCAAGGGGAGACTCCATCCTGGCAGGGAAAACGATGGCATGAGCAGAGGGCTGGAGATAACCTCTGCCACAGCACTGCAAACAGTGGCAGGAAGGTGTGCCAAACTCTGGCAAGGGGAAGCTGGCGTATAACCCCATAAGCGTGCCCCTGACAACACAGCTTCATCGAGGTTGTAAAACCCAAACTGCAATCAGCTGAGGAACGATCTATCAGAACACATTCATTTGTTTGTGGGTGACATGTGGTTCAAACCATAACAGACCCCTTGTCTCTAACTTGGGATTCACGGCGATAGGCACTGGATCCCGTTCTCCTGGGATCCCAAGACAAGATGCACTATGGAAGCAATTGACGGGGAGGCTACTAAAAATTAGAATCTAGGTAACCCAGAAATGTGTATATTTGTTAACCTACACTGATCACACTCTCCAATGGAGATAGTGTTTGTAATTTTCTGGATGCAGCGAGAGAGCTGGGGCCCATCTAACCCTACCAACCAACCGTAGGCCGATACCTGAGATTCTGGCAAGAGAGGAGCCACCACAGTCATACTGTGGACGATCCATGTGGAACCCCGCAGAGAATGACAGGATGAATAAGGGACCCACGGCCACAGACATTCAATCAACACAGGATAAGCCAGTGAGACAGAAACCAATGATCTTCGACACAAAGACCCCTAAACTCACAACCTTAAAGCAGCCTTAGTACTCACCCACCTCCACTCAGGGAACTATGTGGAAGAGGGGGCAGAAAGATTGTGAGAGCCGTGGTGGGGGAGATTATCCAGAGGCATGGCCAGGAGAACCTGGCTGAATACTAGGCTATCCATGGTCCCCTGTCAAAAGGACTGATCCAGACGACCGATGGAGGAGGTTATCCAGCAGTTTTGGGAGGGGAGGCAGCGGGGAATTGGGGAAAACAACTCATTGTTTGCCCACTAAATATTGTAACTCATTATGGACAATAAATATAAAAAAAATTTAAAAAGAACAACAAAAAAGCTGTCTTCAATCTCACCCACCATGACTCAGGGAACAAAGCAGAAGAGGGGGTGGGAAGAATGTAAGAGTCATGGTGGGGGAGAATATTCAGAGACATTGCCCCCTCAGCAACAATACACAAGGGGGTAGGGAAACTGGCTGCCTGTGGTGCTATCCATAACCTCCTACCCCATGGAACAATCGAGTATGCACACTGAGGAAGATACCCAGTGGATGGGTACAGGGTGGAGGTTATCGGGGATAGTAATGTAATATTTACTAATACAATGTATCTAATTTTGTACAATAAAAATATCAATTTAGAAAAAAAATACAGACTGGAGTGACAAAGGTGAGCACTGCCACCTAGTGGTGCATGTGAATCATGTGATCTCATAGTTCTTTCTCTTTTTATTCATTTGTTTTTGTTTTGTTATTTGTATTTTGATTAAAAGAAAATTAGTAACATTGAGCTCATATATGTCAACAAAATCTTCTTAGAAAAGAAACAAATCAACATATCCTCTTGATATGGGTTGCTGATAATAATAAGCAACGCGGGAAGAGAGAGAGAGTTTTGGAATCCTCCCTTCCCCCTCCTCCTACTCCGAGTACTTGTCCTCTAATGCCAAAGAATTGTACACAGGGACAGAATTAAATTTTAATTACACATTTATTCTAATTTAGTAGATCAGGAAAAGGGGAGTTGGATGGGGAAATTGGATGTGGGAAGTCATAGAGCTTTCCTGCCACCAGTGGGGAAAACACGTGTCAGAGTTCACAGAGCTTTTATTATTCAAATAAACAGCCCAAGAAAAGATAATAGAAAGCTCCCTTTATGAGAAAGAGAGGTTCATGAGAGAAATGTCTGTATCCTGCCCCCCCTACCCCAGCTGGCTGGGGTAGGGGTACAGGCCTTACCTCACTGAGGCCTGGGTCAGCAGCCGTCCTACTCCATTGCCATGTGTATGAAGAAGAGGCCTACTTCCTCTAGGGAAGCTAGTTTTAAGTCCTCCCCAGGTGGGTTAGAGGGACAGCTGATTGGTTCATATCTGACCAATCAGTTTTAGCACCTAGGTTGTAGCTCTAACTAGACACCTCCCATTCAAAGGGAGGGGCTGGAAGGGGAGGAGTGGTCCCTACACACACCTGACTGTCACAATCCCCCCTCTGATGAAATAACCCTAACTGCTGTTAGGGTACTGGGGTGTGGATTTTGGGGGAAAAAAAGCATTAGAAAGTACATACATGTTTAAAATAAATAAAGGCACCAGAAGAAGTACATATATGTTTAAGAAACAAGAATGAACAATATCATTTTTGAACCTATTGAAAACAAGGCAAACAATAGTAACAGAAGTATATATATGTTTAGGAACAAGAATTAACAATATCATTTTTGAACCTATTGAGAACAAGGCAAACTTAATAGTGGCATAAGGCAAGCTCTGACTGGGGACGGGTCAAAAAATAAAGGATCCTGGCAACCTTGTGTGGGGTCTCACTCCTAAACTCTCACATATTCCCCCCTCTCTTGAGGACACCCCAACTGCTGTTGGTAATGGGGACGAAGAAGTGTCTCTCTCTTGTCTATTTCCTACTGAATAGGACACGAAGTTATTGCAGCTGGGGATATCCCTCAGAGAGGGGAGGGTCCCTAGCTAAGGCCCAAGAGAGAGAGACCCCTTAGCCATATATCACATTGCCAAGATTTTGTCCTGTCCCACATTGTGAGGCAGGAGGTGGGGTAGCTCCCCCCAGAAGTGGGGAGTGTTTCACATAGGGTGTCCAGTGGAGTTCAGTGGCTGGATTGTTGTCCACCATGGAAACTTGAGATCCATCCCCAGGATTGCAGCATCTGATATGGTCTAAGACAGTTCCTGTATGGCTTGCAATGCATATGACATATATTAGCAGTTATTAAGAAGAGAAATATATAGTATTTAATCTTAATAATAGCACAAGTGTCACCTAGGGTAGGTATGAGGGCATTTAGAGCCCTGTGATTTTTCTCATTATTAGAATTTACAATTTAGAGGATTTTCTTAGTAGTATCTTCTCCAAATGTAAGGAATAAACATGCCAGACAATAGTCTGTATCTAAATTTGTAAATAAGTTGAGCATGTTAAGGTGTTTACCTTGTCTTTCCTATATTTAAGGAAGTTAAAAAAATATATTCTCCAATCCTTCCTGGGGCAAGCCAGGGACAGATATTGGTGTCATAAAACTCATTTAGCATCAGTGGGAGCTGTCCAGTACATATTTATTTTAGATTCCATCCTGTTAGAAACCATTTGATGGTTGGAGGCTTATGACATTTAGTCATAGGATTAGAATTATTATTATATATTCTTGGTTAAAATTTCTCTCTGAGTGTTTAAGACCTGGTATAAAGCCAAGTTTTAACAAGTATGTCCTTTTGGGTGTCACGATGGCTCTCCAAGGAGGAATTGGGGTCTGGGAGGAGCACTATGGCTTCCTCAGCATTATCGCTGGCAGTGAGGCAGAGTCCAGGTCGTGCTGACCTTGGTTTTCTCCCTTGCTGGGAGGCTGGGGGGACGATTTGTCCCAAATGGACACTCCTGTTTGTGCTGTACACTGATTTGTTTCTGGGCTTCCATATTCTCCTTGTTCAGAAGGAGAGGTAACATCCAGAGATGCAGTGTAAAAACACTCTGGTATGGCCCCCTTCATCTCCTGTGGCCTTTGTGACCTGGGAACAGAGGCCAAAATATTAGCCCATTTGTTCCATGGCTCCAATTGGATTTGACTTTTATATAGGTAGTTAACATACTTAGAGAGAAATTTGTATCAACCCTGTAGGATAGATATATCCATATTGACATTCAATTGACTAATAAGGCATCTCTAATTAGAGAATGGTATAATCTTTTAGTTTATTTTGTCTAACCTTGAGTTTACTCATTTGCAATGGTTCAGGCCATAGACAAAACATAGTTTGAAAGTATTTTTAGCAATAAGTCTAAATATAGAGATCTAACCTGGAAGTCATCAGAAAAAGAACAATCCAGCAGGACAGCATTTATGTCTGAAAACATACCAATTATCCAGGAGGGCTTAGATACTCAAATTGTCCTTAGATGTCTGAACTTGTATCCTGCAGTAGGGGATATGTCTTAAAGAGTTTAAGTACATGAAATAAGACAATTGTTGAAATAATATCTCAGATAGAGACTCTGTGATTACTCACAATAAGGCAGAG
>PVHP010019183.1:0-32193 GCA_004024765.1 Zapus hudsonius
ACACTAAAGTGTTGACTATTGTTGCATTGTAGTCATGTGTGAGTTAGAGTCCTGGGAGGGATTAGTTTCCATAGAAATGCAAAAGATCCCAGGTCCATGGAAACCCAATCTCAGCTCCTATCCAAGTTATCAAAGAATTGAAAACACTGACTCAGAGAAAGGTAAATTAGGAATTACAAGATTTATCTTGGAGACAGTTAGGAAAGAAAGCCAAGCAACAAATCACCCAAAACAAACAAACAAAAAAACCCAAACAAAAAAAAAATCATCCTGGAGTAGGGATAGAATAGATCCCTCCCCTCACCTAGGGAAGGGGGCCTGTGCTTACCAAAGGGATCAAGAACTAAGCGAGTCAGGGACCAAGAGAATTCCTACATGTGGCTTATAAAATATGGTTCAAATCCAATCAAGATGAGCCTCATCATCAGACTTGGTTGGCAAGTTCAAGAGGCCACCTAAGAACTGGCCAGCCCACAAGTGTGAAGCTAAAAAAGAAGCCCTAAATTGCTTTTGAAGAGTTGTTGCTTGACGCTATCTTGGATGAGACTGAATTAGACACGAGTGCTCGTTTTCCCAAAATAGGCAATGTGGCATCCATGTTTCTGTGGGCCAGTCACGAAGTACCTACCAGAAATACGGCTGATTGCTCCTAAGCCATACCAGCATGTAGATAGTAATAGATCTGTGAGAGGGTCTAAGAATACAGCCCACTTTTCCCTGCTGTGCTCCAACAACACAGAACAATGCTGCCACTACGTGTTTGAGATGTTCCTTAAGCATCATACATTCTCCAGTGGACATCAGCTGGAGCTCTCTAACTCAATGGGGTCACACATCTTCCTGGAGAAAGTGTCAGAACCACAGGGTGAGGACTTAACCCCATACTTCAGATGCCAATGCAAAGTGCATGTTATGAGCTGGGCTTCTGAGCCACAGTGGCCTCCTGTTGGGAAATTTGCTCATAGCATTCAGGAACATCCTTTACTTACCTTTGATAGCTTATTATAAAATAAATATAAAAGAGACAGACGATAAGCTATGTGCCTTGGAAGAGGCCTGAGCAGGTTTTAAACAAGACAGCTTCAGTCTCAATACAACAGGAGTACACCTCGCATGCAGATGTTCAGAAAGTCTCTTATTCACAAGTTCTGTACAAATCTTCAGTATCTCCTGCCTTTCTGCAAGTTCTGTGTGGGCAGAACATTCCAGCCTTCTCATCACAATCTCTCTGAACTGCCCAATCCTAAAGCTGTCTGGGGACCTCTCTTAGAGTTAACTCAAGTGAGATCTAAAAGGCTTATGAATATTGTGCAATACCTCATCGAGGATGAATGAAGGATACATGAGACCTCAGAGTAACAAATGGTGGCCAATATAACGAAAGGTTACTAAAGCAATCAATGGCTACTGGGAGAGAAAGACAGATTCATCAGCGCTGTAGCCTTTAGTAAATTCCCATTCCACAGAAAACAACCATCTACTCATGGTAGTGCAAGCAACCTTAATTTAATTCCATAGGTTAAAAAAGCTGATAAGAAAGTTAGATGTGGATTAACTTGGAAGAAGGATATTTGTAAGAGAGGAGGGGGTAAGAGAGAGAGAAAAAAGAGAGTAATTGGGAGAATAATATCAAAATGCAATATATACATGTGTGAAAATGTCAAAAATGGAAAAATAATGTTTGTTTAATGGAAAAACATGCTTGTTAAAGATCCCCAGGTATCATCCTTATCACTGGAAAGTATAAGGAATTTAAGAGTTCTTTGCTCACAGCTAATGGCTGGAACCAAATATATATATTTTTCCCTTAGTCACAGAAGGAAAAAATATTTTTTTCATTTATTTCTATACACTATAGATATCCACTTCCAAAACAAGAGTATAACCTATTATCACCCTCACAAATGGTTGATAATGGATTCAATGTTTGTTCTGGTAAAGTGCATTATTTGTAACTCTATGCAACACAAGGTAATTTTCTATTTTCTCACATTTGTCTATATTGTTAATAGAGTAGAACCAAATGCCTGTCCAACCTGCCATCCAAAAGCAGCTTCTAAAGCCCCAGGAAGCAATGCCAATGGCAACATCCTAATCTTTACCTAGACAATTATTTTCAACATAGTTCCCACCAAAAAACCAAGTTTATCAATGAAGGCTTGTTAAGAGAGCATGTGGGATTCATTTTGTGATGTTTGTTTCAGAGCAAGTCTTAGTTTGAGCCATATAAGGGAAGAATTATTCAATTAGAAGGGAAGAATTATTCAATTAGAGGCTGGATTCATTTTACCACTCTTGCTGAGATCCTGCACAAGTGACTGTCCTTGTACCTCAGATATCCATGTATTAACAGCAGTGTTAAAACCAGTAGGAATATTTTGTGATTTTAGATATGAAAAAGCCTGAGAAACCCAGTGCCATCCCTCTATTCAAGTCTATTAAAGTGGGACCCACTAGAGAATCTGATTACAAGGAAAACATTCTTTCAGATAAAAAGCTTGTTTTCTGATATGAGGGCAGAGTTGTTCACAGACATATTTTAGGACAAAAATCAGCTTACAGTGAGTTACTTCACCTGTATATTGAAATAAAATGTTCCAAGGTTTTATTTTGATCCATGTCAGGATAATCATATGATTGATACTCTTCCTAAATTCTATATTTTCTTATAATGAAAAAAAAACAGATAAGTGCGTTGATATCCAAAATCCATTTCATAAAATTTGTGAATAGGATACTATATAGTTATTATAAGCTAAAACCCACTTTCCAATTCCTTCCACATCAGTTTTAATTCTGAAATTTTTTATAACCATGATAATACATGGCACACAACTGTAAAATTGCTCCCAAATCATCTAGGATTCTATATAACCAGCAGATTTTGAGTGCTCAGGATATTTTGGTAATATTCCAAAGTTTTAAGCCAACATTTTTTAAAGAAATGGTGTTTTGCAAATATGCTGATTAAAACCAAGGGCTAATAAGAATGATAACAACTATTTCTTCACTTTACTATTTCTAATATTTTCTCAAATTTATTTTACTCAAAATTAAGCTGAAACTATTTTATTATATTCTCGTTTTTGAATAGTGTTCATAATATACTTAATTAAATTAAAGTTTTAAATAATCATTACAACTTTCCCTAATTAGTCAAAATAATCATGATTTAACTATCCACTTAAAAGGGCTTTTGAAGTTACACCTATAAACCAAGAAATTTTAACCCATATTTTTTCTGTTTCACAAGAAATTACTTGAAGAAATATTTTTGCTTATCGTGCTAAAGCTAATTCCCCAGGGAAATATATAAAGCAATCAAATGTGTGATACCTCAAAGTTCATAGCAATCTTAGAATTAATTAGCTTTTAGAACTGAAACTAAACCAATTTAGAGTATTTTTCTAAACTTATTATTATAATATCCAGAACTGCAAGTAAGTAACTATAATTTGTCAAATCAGCCAGTGAAATGTGATTATGAGTAATATTCAGAAAATATCAGGGTGAGGTTTGGGAAAATATAATAGAAATTTTAGTGTGTTATGTATGTGTGACTGAGCAGACAAGCCTGGGAAGCCATACAATTTAACAATGTGATTAAATTCTCTACAATGTTAAGTTAATTAAATCTTGACACAGACATATTAAGTGAAATTATGTAACCCACATTAGATAATTTCACTCATTGGTAGTATTTTCTGATATGAGATCTTCATGCAAATGCCTCAAGCATGTTTTTAAGTGAAGTGATTTGAATTTATGTAAAACAAAAATTAGCTGCAAATCAGGGAAGTCCACGTGGGTGGTTGTGTTGGAGACCCAGTGCTTCCAAGGATTCCTGTTCTTTCTGTTCCACTCACCAAAGGAGCACTTGGATCACCTGCGCTTCTTCCCATGACTGGACAGAACAAAATATCGGGGGAAGCTCTTATCTGGGTTTGATATAATCAAGACACTCACTGTTTGATCTAAGGATCAATGAAAGACTCTTGCTCAAAAATGGACTTCATTGATTTGTAATTTAAATCAAATTAAATTATGCATATAGGGGTTGGGAAGGTGGTTTAATGTTTAAGTCACTTGCCTGCAAAGCTTAATGGCATGAGTTTGATTCCCTAGTACCCATGTAAAGCACAAAGTGGTCTGGAGTTCTTTTGCAGCGGCGAAGGCCCTGGAACACCCATTCTCTCTCTCTTTCTTCTCTCTCTCTCTCTCTCCTTGCAAGTAAATAAATATAAATAATTAAAACTGCATATAGAGTAGATGTCACTTTTCAGTACTCCAAGGGAACATCTGAGCTTGGATAATATTACAAAAAACCTTGCAAGTCTAGATGTTCAAGGGCATAAATCCAGATTGTTCTTGGCTCTGGCAAAGGTCTCGTGGTAAATGGCATTAGGAGAGCAGCAGCTTTGTGCAAGAGGGGAAGATCACTTGGTGAGAGGCAGCCAGA
This sequence comes from Zapus hudsonius, assembly GCA_004024765.1. Lineage (NCBI taxonomy): Eukaryota > Metazoa > Chordata > Mammalia > Rodentia > Dipodidae > Zapus > Zapus hudsonius. The sequence goes on from PVHP010019183.1 coordinate 4,460, forward strand.
GCACTGGGGATGGCTGGTCTGTTTTTTTTCTCATAACAATCCTCCTTAAAGAACTTGCTTCCATGAGAACTCTCTTAAGCCTTCAGGTTGGTGCCCTGCATCATGACCTCCTGTTCATTCTTTTTAATTTTTTTTCATGTGCAAGTATGTGTGAAATGCATGTGAGTATGCATATTCATTTGTGGGCATGTGTGTGGTAATGCATGTGTGTACATGTGCATATATAAGCCAGAAGATGAAACTAAGTGTTTTATTTGGTTGTATTCTGTGAGGCAGGGTCTCACTGAAATTTGATTTTAGAACATTGTCTAGATTAGCTATCCCGTGAACCCTAGGGATTCCCTGTCTTCACCAGATTACAGGTGCACTTCCCAACATCTGGCATTTTGTGGATCTGAACTGGGGTCCTCATGCTTACACAAGTGTTGTATACAATGAGCATTCTTCCAAGCCCTCGCTCCAATTAACAGTCTACTACCTCACTCCAGAACAAAAGTCCAGGCCCCAACATGTAAATCTTATGGACACACACAAATCATAACAGATTTTACAACCTTCCACGTGCTACACAAATAATAGTTATTGTTCTAATTGTGGGTCATGCCCATCGACTCACCTGACAATAAATAATTCAGATCTATATTGGGAGCAAATTGAGGCCATAATTCAGACCCAGACTCTAAGTCATTTTCTTCCTCTAAACTTATTGTGTCCATACTAACGCATATTCACGTTACTAGATCCTGTTAAATTCTTTTGAATATATGAGGGTCCCAAAATCTAAGTGAATGAAGGTCTTATCATTTGGATTAATATTTTAATTAACCACAATATTTAAACCACTATGATAGAGTGGTTTGCTGCTCTGCTCTCTAGCCATCTTGGAGGAAGTGACATGATTCTATCATTCATACCCAGGAATACCTGATATGTCTATAACTTTCAAACTTTGCCCAGAGTTCTGACTTGTTACCACATACTATAGGTTTGGACTTAAAACATAATTCAGCCATTTAGCAGATTAAGGCCTATGACAAAGTATTTTATTATCATGATAATCTATGAATGGCCAAGCTGCCTTGTGAGGTAAAGGGTTCTATGTCCTTTGAGAGAATTGAGCAACAGGTGTGTAGCCTTCACCATGTTACTGGGGAAAGCAATGCTGTCTTGATGCTGTTCTCTCCAATCTGTTTCAAAAGCTCAACTACGCTGTCCTATTGGATCTTAGATCTACTGGAGTGTGGACGACAACCTTACATCTTAGCCCACTAAAAAAATCTATAATGAGTCAAAAGCAAAGCAATTGAAACACTATTTTACTTTTATCTGAAAATTATTTGTGATTGCAATTAAGAAATATACTCTAGGAATGAATAGAAATTATATGTCTAGCCATAAAAACCATCACCACGCTAATGTCATCATGAGTGACAGCAGTGATTAGACAGAGGAAATGGTGTCATTAACTCTGAGAGGAGATTTTTTTAAAATCACATATAGTAAGCCATGTTCCAAACCAAATATTCATAAAAGTATATAAATGACATGATATTTCTAGTTATAATTGTATGTTAACACACTATGTTCAAATCAGTACAAAGTTATTTACATTATTTCTATGTCAATCACATAAACTAAATTATGAATAATTCAAAATATTACCACTTTATTTTCTCATATTTTTACATTTATAGTAAAGCAGCTTATTTAGACTTAACAAATAAGGTTATCTTAACATTAGTCTGGATTTGTTAAATACAGTTATTTTAACATTATTTTGCCTTTCTCTTATTTTATCATTTTTAATATTTTTTATTTTCCTTCAGTTTTAGGCAAAGAAAATAAGACATGTTGCCATACACAATGCAATGATTCTGAGTCTCTGAAGATACAGAAAATGACAGTCACAAAATATAAAAACCACTGATATAGATATTTATAATCAATTTTTAAAAGCCCCAATGTCTTTTGGTCATACCTGTTTAATGAAATCTATGTAGGTGTTTTCAAGGCTACTTAGAGCTGCCTCTGAATAAGTAAGGTGATCTCAAGGAAGGAGATGACCAGATCCCATGACAAAGGATCTTAGAAGAAATCCAGTCTCCAGCAGATATGGGGAATCTGAATGCAGCTATGTATGTTTAACAAACCCTCTTGATACTTTTGAGACTCAGTAAAACTGGATAGTAAGGACTGTAATTGTTAGTGTTCCTTACATAAGTCAGAATGCTGGCTCTCATCAGGGATTCTATAAACTTTTTGGACTTGCCTCTCAGTCTTTATAGGCCTTAATATCTTGCACAATTTCTCATTCTTTCTGTTCAATTTCAATGAGACTTATGTTTTGACATGTAACTTCATTAATGGTCTCTGTACTAAGAATTTTGAAATGATATGGGAATTCTTCCTGAAGCCAGAAGAGCTCAACTTTCAGGTAGGGACATCTACAGAGTTTCATTACTGCACTCCACAGACCAGTCTGAAGCTGGTTGCACAGGAGGGGCTGGAGAGATGGCTCAGTGGTTAAAGCTCTTGCCTGCAGAACAGGACCAGAGTTCAGTACCCATGTAAAGCCAGATGTACACATCTATCATCTATGTATCTATCTATCTATCTATCTATCTATCTATCTGTCTGTCTGTCTATCATCATCTATCATCTATCTGTCATTTTCTCACAGTCTCTCTCAAATAAATAAAATATTTTTTAAAAACTTAGGTATTAGTACCTCAGAGAAATAGCAACCTCCATTCTGGAATCACCTGTATTATGGTGATGATATTAAATGTTCCCTCAGAAGACTAGTGCATTGAGGGCTGGGGGCTGGTGGCACTGTTGAGAAGTGTTGGGTTATTGGAGTGCTAATCTCATCAAAGTTAATCCATCAAATCCATTGTAGCTCAAGGGAGTAGAAGGGGCAGAGCCCGCATGGAAGAAGTAGGTCACCAGATGTGCTGTGGAAGGGAATAGCCCTGTCCCAGTCCCTCCGGTTATCTCTGCACCCCTAATGCAATGGGATGAGGAACTTTCCTCTGCCTGACCACAAGCCTAAAAGCAATGGAGTCAGCAGAGCATAGACTAAGAAATCTGAAACAGAGCCAAAATCATTCTTTCTTACTTACATTGACACAGAATGGCCTACAAATTCAGACTTGTCATTTTGCTGTTGGCCCAGTTACTAAACCCTCCAGGTCTCTGACCTAAGTATTGTCTTCTAGTAGACCAACTGTTAGGATCAGAAAGTTGAGGAACATGGATTTAGAGCAGAGCTGATTACAGACAAGTACACTCCAGCTGAAGGTGTCTGCAATAGCACCATATCAATGGCCTGGTTCCTCTCTAAGGCATGGACGTCTCCAGTGGGCAGGTCTTAGAGGGAAATAACCAAGTTTCCCTCCAAGACTTTCTACTTCTGATCTTTTTTATGCTAAGTCATCCACAGATCTGCACCTTTAATTTATTTTTTCTGAGTAAAGCTTATATTTTCTTCAAGTGTCAATTACCTGCAAACTATTGTCTCTCAAGAGGTGTAGTTGGTTGGCATTTGTCATTTAAGTATTGTCATTGAATATTAAAGTCTCAGAAGACAACTCAAAAGTCATTCTCTCACCCTAAATGCTCATCAACTAATAAACAGAAGCTGTTTAGCTTCACTATCTGCACGATGGACCAGTTGCCTTCATTTTTTTTTTTGCCATTTTCAGAAGTTAGTATTGATTTTCATTTTCATTCTATCACATTTTGTTTAAGGTGATGACTTGGGTCTATGACAATAATGTATCCTCAAGAGCTCATTAATAAAAAGTATGTTTTAATTTATAACAAACAGTGTATACTTCTGCCATTAGAAACTAGAATCACATGTCATCTCGTTTGTAAAGAAGGCTGCATCAAGCCAAATACAATCATATTATTTATAAAAAATGAATGGCTGAGAAATTACGGAAGACATGTTGTAAACAAAGTGATACAATAGAAATCCCTGTCCATAAGACTTTCTTTTCTGTCAATGCTATGTGCATGGCATTACTCACATACTTTCTTTCACATGCTTGCTTTAGAAAGATGATACATAAAATAAAAATGTATAATTTTTCATATTTTTGTTGCTTATACATCCATATTTTAAAAGTTAAGCATTTATAGTACATTAGAAGTCACAAAACTTTCTTTAAAAATACCACTGATATTTTGGTACAGCTAGACAGCAGGTGTAGTTGGCCCATATATTGTCATACCTCTGCAATTTCAAACATAGATGCTTCCCTGTGACCGATGATGCCTTCATCTTTGCCAAATAGAAATACATTGCTTGGTTCAATAGAATCCAGTCCCACCTGAGTGGCTCTTTGCTGCTTTTCAGAAGTGAGAGAGATTGGGAGTTCAGAACGTATTCATCATCAGGAGACTTTGTTTTAAAAGCACCCAAGCTCCCATACAGCAAGCAGATAAATTACCCACTATTCAAGAGCTCACAATTGGTTTTATATTAGACTAAATAAACCACTAAGTGACTGCCTCTCTTGAAGAAAATGCAGCAAGGATGTCATAGTGTGTTCTTATTCAGCCAGATCTTTAGAAGCCAACGAGAAGCCCTTTCTCAGATTAGAAATTCTATGAAAGCTTTATGGATCTATTTTACCATTGTTTGTTGATAAGAAAAATTATAATCATGACTTGTTTCCATGTGGGTAAAAACACCTACTTTACAATCAAAAGTTAATGAATCTTTTGTTTTATGCCAGGGACTGGCTTTGTAGCTTTATTGAAAAAAGTGAAATTTCAATAAATTATTTTGAGTCTACTTTTATTCTTCCCATAATAATAATTTTATGTAATTATTTACATTTAAATAGCATATTCAGGAATAAAAATGTACTAGGGATGATGGAACATGAACAAAAATCTACAGGCTGTTATGTTCTTCTTAATAAGGTAGATAATTGCTAATCTTCCCAGTAACTCTTTTGAAATATAGAGGGTGCTGTGAGAATCTTCTAAATTAATGTCCTCTGCCAGAAGTAACCTAGAGAAATGCCATGATTTGTATACTTTATATACACAGCTGCAACAATACTTTTAGCATTTTCTACTTGTAATAAGAAAGTGATTAATAGAGGCTTTGGAGGAAAATGTGATTATAGTCATATAAATAGCCTTAGTACATTCCTACACACAGGTATTATCAATCAAAATGCCAAAATTACAATGCATTATTTTTCCACATCAACATTAGTCTACAGGTTAATTTTATTCCTTAAGTTATTCATTTTCACATTGGTAATTGATAAATTTGATATGTGTTTACTTACAGATCATGTACAAAATCTTCTTTTAAGCCACAAAAATCATAGGGGTGGTTTTGTAGCACAAGTTGACAACTTTGTGTTTTAAAGTATAATTACCTCTTCACACACACACACACACACACACACACACACACACACACACACACACATAAACACATTCTTGAATTACATGAGGAATACAGTTAAATAAAATTTTTAAAGATTTTTAAAAGCATATGTATAAAATAAGCATATAAGATATATTGGATAAGGAGAAAGAAGCGAAGAAGGAAAGGAAAAGGGAAATGAAGGGGAAAGAACATCCAATTTCATTTGTGCCTTAATCCTAAGAGATTTTTACCTAGGGATGTAAATATTTTAATACATGCTAATTTTTAGTTAAATATAATTTATGGAAGTTTGATAACACAATTATTAGACATTTATTTTAGGACAATACAAATAAATATATTGATTCCCATAAGGAACTTAGAAAAGTCCTTTGAATAATGATACTCTCAGATTAATAATTCAGATGTACTCAAACATTGTAAATACCACATAAAAGTTTTTAATAAACTTGAGATCATATTAATAGGTGTTTTTTGTCAAATTTCACACTTTCTGAGAATGAAAAAAGTTCTTAAAATTTAATAAATTAAATGTGTCAATATGATGACCCTATTTACTTAGATTTTCCAACATGGTGCACAAAAATAGAAAATACCCTGAGGCACAATGCCCCCATAGGCTGACAGAGGCCCTAGTTACCCCACAGTGAACCCCAATAACCCTACTAAGGTGGGTCATCAGGGAAATGGGGATGGGAAATAGGGCATATAAGACTATAAACTATGTAATAAAATAAACAAAAAGTTTTTAAAATTGAAAACTTGTGTCTCAATTCAAATTTTTAATTCTATAGTCTAAACTGAAATCACAGGTCTGTTAACATACATCCTCTTAAATGAAATAAGTACTTAGGGAACCAAATGTTTATAGATTTTTTCCTTAATTTAAAACTTATTAGTAGTATGATTTATGTTCTCATAAACATACTATATTTAGTTTGAAATCCTGAAGCATAAAGGGTCACTAAGGAAAATTACTTCTCATTGGCTGACCCCTAGATGTGGACTTGAATGGGATGAGGAAGAGGGAGTGACATCCAGGCACAGCTGTGCTCAGGAGGAAGCAGATGTGCAGCTGCACATGTCCAGAGAAGTTCAGTCTTCTCCACAGTCTCTGTAGCATGCGCAGCCAAACTTCTGGCTGCTCATAGAAGGCACGTTGATTTTTGATTCTTCAGATATACGTGGTTTTTTTTTCCTATATGACTTTATGATCTTAGAAGTTTGTGGATAAATAATAGGTCTAATTATTTTCTTTCTTTTCAAAATTATTTTTAGTTAGATTTTTTGAAGAATTATAAAAATCTAATTTATGGTTATTTTAAAGATTCTCAATAGGTGATAAAAATAACATCTTTAAACTTTCTTTTCTTTTTTAACATATTTATTGACAATAATTTGTTGATAATTAGATACATTGTATGAGCAAGTACTGTGATGGTACCCCCATTTCCCTACTCCTTGTCTCCAACCCACTGGGAGCGCTCCTCAGTGGGATTTCTGGACCAGACCATGGGGTAGGGAGACATGAACTGTACATGAAGTAGCCCGTTTTTTTTTTCTTTATGTGTTTTTGTTGAGAGGGGCAATGTCTCTGTATATGCTCCCCCACCATGGCTCTTACAATCTTTCTGCGCCCTCTTCCACAAAGTTCCCTGATTCATGGTAGGTGAGTTTTAAGTCTACTTTACTGTTGAGATCTTAAGAGTCTCTGGGTATCTCTGTGCTTTGGGTTATGTTTGGTATCCTTTATGTCTAATTCCATTACACTTTCATATGTTATCTGACTTGCTGTGGAGATTCTCTTACTCATAACTTCCTCAAAGGTTTCCTTTGGGCCCTATATGATGAGTTAGGGGTGGTCATCCTATGTCCTGTTGGTAGAACTGGGTTGTTCACATTCTTGATGCCTCCAGAAAAATACAAACAGTATCTCCAACAGAGCGTGAGATCACTATGGGTTCAGAGACAAACATTGATAGTTTGGCAAGATTCTAATGGGTGTATCCTCTCTGTAGACCCTGGGTTAGTGGGAGTTTCCTTTAGGAATGTGGGGCCTTGGTCTCCATAATAGTTTACCTTGGATCCCAGTACCAGTTAAGGGTTCCTTGCTACTGAGCAGAACTCTTAGGCAATCAGCAAGCTGTTGATTACCTTCCTAGGTTCAGAGCCACAAATGCACAGATGAGCACTTCTTGGCTTACTGGTCTCTTCCTTATAGCAGTGTGTTCAGCATTCTCATAACATCAGTTGCTGTTTTATATCAATGTTCACTGCGTTCTCCGAATATTGCTGGCCAATTTCCCCTGGCAGCTCATATAATACTTTCCAGCACAACACAGGCTACCATCTGGGAGCTGGTTACCATTCTGGATCCAGCAAGGTCTTTAGGAGTTGTGCGATGGCAGTACATTTTTTAATCTATACATTGCTCTCAACAAACTATAAAAATATGTGCATAAATCTTATTAGGAGAAAAATTATATACATAAAGTTTTTAAAAAATCCACTGAAGAAAGTTACTTGCTCTAACATATACCACACATACACACACTCACGTATATGCATGCATACATACGTACATACATTAGAGATCATTAGAGATAGCATATAACAAGAATACTATAGGAAAATACAAGCAGCTAATAAAAACACATTTTATTGGCTTGTTAATCACTGTTATTTTTAAAACTACATAAAAATTAGAACTAATCACATATTGGGAAGACATTTCAATTCACCTATTAATTCAACATGTTTAAATTGAAACCAGAAAACAATTATTTCCAGATGAATTTACCAATTTGTGTATCTGGATTTTCATGGGTTTAGGAAATCAAACCTGGGTCATTAGGCTTTGCAGGCAAGCACCTTAGCCACTGAACCATCTAAATAATTATTACTTGGCTTGATTTATAAAATTCTTAGTAACCTATACACTACTGCGTAAGAAAACCTTAGCAAATATTTTCACTGAAACATTTATTTTCAATAATTAAATTAAAAATATTGAGTCTATTTTTGCCTTAAGAATGAACCACTGTTGAAAACAATAAATTTATACATTTTAGAACAATTCCTTCAAGTCGTATAATTTCTAAAGCATTCCACACAAATGTGTACCAGAATCTTAACATGAGTTGTGTCAATAATATTCCACAACAGCTTTTGAAGCTATGTGCTACAGGTGGCAATTCTATTTCTCACATTTACAAGGTTTTGATGAAATGTGTATTCTAGTATGTGGACCAATAGAAGAGTTGGAGATCTCTTTTTTTCAAGGTTTCTTTATGTAATGGGTTCTTTTTATTATTTAATTGAACTAAGACAAGTAGAGAAGATCTCAGGTACTTTCCACTTTTCCTTCCTTATGCTATCATGCTTGCTAGAAAGTTCTTGTGATATTGAGGCCTGCTGCATTCAACATTTGGAGATCTTAGCAACTGTGACTCCATTGATGTTTCTGAAGGAAACTGGAGCAGGTGAAGGCCCACCTACATTGCTCACAACCACACTTTTTAAATCCAATGTGAATTATTCATGAATTGAAAGCTTTCCAGTGTAGCTTACATACAGATCATCCTTTTGTGGTAATGGAAGCATCTGTGAGGACTGAGATTCTTCATACTGTTCATTCACACACATATAGTTTTGTTCTAGTATGAGTCCATTCATTTTTAAAACCATACTGAAAGAAGAAAAGGCATTCTGGTTGACACACACAGGGGTTCTTTTCACTGTGAATCCTTTCACAGAATTGAAGACATTGTGATAACTGAATGTTTTCCACATCACGTGCATACAAATAGTTTTTCTCTCCCTTTAATTCTTGTCTTACACTGAAAGCAGCTATGATAAATGAAGTCTACAACCCAGATTTGATAAAATTCTGAGATAAATATTGCTTTTGACCAGGAAAGAAATTTTTGTATTACCTTCACATTCATTTTCATTTTCTCAGTTTAGTCAGTCAGGTTGGCCTTGGCTCTGATATGTGCCTCTCCTGCCTTTCTTCTTTTGTAAACCAGATTATGTAACTCAAAGCAAAGATGTGTGCTGACTTTTTCCAGGTGTGTAAAGGTTGAGGAAGGGTAGTTCAGAGCCCCTTGGAGGAGGAAAAGTATCCTGCAGTAGATTCAGGGGCAAATCAAATCTCTTTTTCAGGCTGGAAACTTCAAGGTGTTTCCACCTGCTGTAGACATCCTACGCTCAATCTGAAAAACATTTGCTGATCCGAGACAAAAAATTAACTGCATTGAAAAAAATGTACTTACCATAAAAGTAAATAATTTTAGAATTGCCTAAAAACTCATTTAAGAAATGTTAATCAAAAGCATATTCATTCCCTTAAGGTGTAATTGTTTCTTTATCCTGTCTTCCAATAGTCTTAAAATCCAACTTCCATTTGATGCATGCTAATAACGTTGAAAACAAATGTCTGTATTTTAAAGCAGATTTTCTTGTTTCAGTTTCTACAGATAAAGTGATCTGAAGAAGGTGCACTAAAGCAGAAAAGAGAAACTGTGATAACCCCAGAAATGTGAATGGCAACGGTTTCTTACTGGATAACAGCATCTTTGATTCACTTTATATAAAATCCCCAATACATAATGGGACAGTATTGTTCAATTTTAGAAATTCCATTTCTTCTGTGTTCTGAGCTGTACAATGGTCAAGTTTCTATGGTTTAAATTGTAAATGTGTTTTCCCTCTTGCTAATTATGTTTTTTTAAGTCTTAAATTGTGAAGGACATTTACGAATGGTAAGAGAGACACTGTATACAAATGTATATTTGTAAAAGCTATTTTTATGATTAGCATGTGTCATTCATTGTTGAACACGTATAAAGTGAAGTGAAATTGCAATTCTACATTCAAAGTTTTTTTTCCAGCAATGTCATGTAAGAAAAGATACATTGTATGCTAGCTTTTATAATTTATTTTCAATCTATAGTTAAAGTACTTTAGGCCATAAGGAAAAATACTTGAAAAAGTTATATTTCTGCCCTCTATATGCACCATTTTAATAATAAAGAATGCAACTACTCCAGACATGATGCAACAATTAAAGGACTTTGGTTTGACTTGTGACTAATTTGAGCATGCTCAGTTCTAGTGAACTGAAATGATTCAATTATCACCTAGGACTTCAGTCTGACTGTATGATTCCGTGGACAAGCCTCAGCAGTCAAGCAGGAGGTGAGAAGTAGATTGATAAGGAAACTGTCTTGTCCTTGGATCCAAAAGTTTCAATTTGTGCACACATCACTTCATCTCATCTTCTAGTCCTTGGAGTCCTCCATTCCCAAAAATTGCAAGTGTTTTCAAAGTACTCCTAGATATTGTCATGTGTTGTGGACATGAAAGAAACCATCTCCACACACTGTAGGAGAATTCAGCATATAATTTCTTAATAAACACTGGTTCTTTTAAAAACAAAGTTGGTGTGTGGCTTTCCTTTGAGATGATTACTTTTCTTTAATGTTCAGTGTGAAATTTTCCATTGTTGTAACACATTGTTTGTGTTTGTGGCACAAGATGTGTTCAATGAAGAAAGCAGTATAATGGCTCAAGTTGTTCTCTCTATGCTACACACACCCACATACTCCATGGCGTGGCCTGTATTCACAAACACATTAACTTGCCATGGAAAAGAAATCAGGTAGCCCTCCATCTTGGGACAAAGTCACAGTCCAAATCACACTTCAAGAAGGTATAATTTCCTCCAAGTATAGCAGAAACAGTTTCAGTGGTTAAAGATGTTTGTTTGTTGCAAGAGCCAAGGTGGGGGGAATACCCAGAGACATTGTCCCCGCCAATAACTGTCTGCTGCTCACAGCCCCCAATCCCATGGAGAATACCAGCAATCCTCCGGTCTCCTCTGTCCCAGGGCTGGAAATACAAGTGCACATCACCAGGCCTGGCACTTTTTCATGGCTTCTAGAAATCCAAAATCAAATCTTCATGTTTGCACAGCAAGAAGTTTATTCACATTGAGCCATCTCCCCAGTCCTTAATATAATTTCATTTAGGTAACTTATCCTCTTTCTCTATTGCTTAAATATAAACTAACGAAAATAATACAATTAAAACAAAATAAGTTATTGCCAACCAGAATGATAATTACAAGTTATTATTAAAGAAAATGAATATAAGACTTTTTTGGTACAATGCTAAGGTTCAAACTCAGGACCTCACACATGCTCTACCTCTAAACCATACTTCCAGCTCATATTTGAAGATTTTGAGATGTATTTAGGAATGAATCTAAGGTCCAGATTAATAAAACTTGAAAATTATACAGCAGTGTGCTGGGAACTTCTTTTGGCCATAGTGAGTAAGAGAGTATATAGTGGGCATGTACATGTGAGTGGATTATAAAACAGCATATGATTCTACATGAAAAACAAATTAGCACAATGGTTTGGTCCCAATTAGATGAATTTGCCAAGAATAATCTGATGCTCCAGAGAGAATGTGTCTCAGGCAGTTACTGGGTAAGAGGAAATCACATATGGCAATATTTTTCCAAATATGTCATTTGTCCTTTGTATGGAATTGGACATTATTCAAATACAATAATAATATGCTATTTAATAGCTAGTATCATCATAAATTATTCATGATGTCATAATTCCCTTCATGGTCATCAACTATTATCAAAAAAGATGAGTAGTTACAATATGCAACATACAATCATTGTTATTGGACTTATTTTCCTTCATATAGTCCTTGAAATGTGATAATGTTTTCTAAATAATATCAACCTCATTCTCTAAATATTAAGAAAAAGAAAAGGGAACTCTTCTTACTGTGTTGAGTGGAAAAAAACATTACAAATATTAGCTGCTGTAGTTCAAGAAAATATGGAAAAGTATGCCCAGTGCTTGAATGAAGGTTTACAGGTGACAATGAGAAAAATCAAAACATCCAGAAAACAGTTGCTACATCAAAAATTCATCACAAAATAAGTGAAGGGAGAAATGGTACATATAACAAAAGCAAATACTTTTAAATATTTCAAAGTTTGGAAAATAGGGTCACCAATACAAATTCCCAGAAAAGCCTAATAAGAAATATAGATAAAAGAAATAAGCCAGTAGTAAGTCAGTTGACTACCGCCTAGGAGATGTAACCTGTAGGTAAAATGAACTACATGAAAAATATGTTATCCTTGTCTATTTCAGTCATTTATATGATACAGAATAGCCTGAAGTTTTGTCAAAATATGCTTATGTGAATGCTTTGCCAACAGCTGTACTGTTCTGAGGATCTGAGGCATAGTTCAAGACTAGACTGAAAATCTTTGGATTCATCCATGGATTTCTCCTCCTCCACCTCCTTCATACTAGGACTTCAATCTTTGGCCTTGTGCATGCTAGCCAAGTGCTTTATCACTGAACTCTATGTTCATGACCTCATTTTACATTTTGATATGGTAAGTTTCACTAAGATGTCAAGGCTAGCCTTGAACTCACTTTGTTTCCATGGCTAATATAGAACTTCCAATTCACTTGCCCCAGCCTCCGAAGTAGCTGACATTATAGACCTTCTCCACTAGGCCTGGTTATATTTTATTACAAATAACTGTGTAACATGTCACCACTGGTATTTGAGACTGACTGGTTTTACAAGTTTAGTAAACAGAGTGCCATTAAGAGTCCTGCATCCTCTTGAACTCATTAAAAGACCATCTTTCTAAAATTAACAGTACTGTCAATTTGCTACTCTATCAAAAGAAAATTTGATAGAAGAATTCTAACTGGCATCTTAATTCCCTATGTGTCTTCTAGTAATGATATTTCTTGGTATTATAAAATTTCTAGTTTTATGCTTGGGAGAGTATATTATTAATGTTATTTTTATTAGTATGCTTTAATAAACAAAAGCATATATTTTTCATAACAAAACAGGAAGGACAAAACAGTCATTATCATTTTATTTGAGAGTTTATCCTAAGACTGTGAAAGATGGGCTTTCTCTTTGGCTGTCCTCAATTACGTTTTACTAATGTATTAAATCCTTCCTTAACAACATTAGGATTCAAAGCAATTCACATAAGATTAGTTCTCTGTAGCTAATATAAAAAGCCTTATCATCTAAAAAGTGTCAAAACTATTATCAAAAATGCCCAGAAACCAAAAGATTTTCACTGACCTTTATTCATTTTAAAACTTTATCTTTTAACTTACCCATGATACAAGTACTGCAGCTGGGCATTTATAAAGCCTTTGTAATTTCAGTATATCCCCTTCAGTATATTCATTTGCAAACTTTCCACTAAATGCAATTCATATTCTTGCCATGCAATTTTCTCCAACACAGAGATACCATCAAATCTCTTTCCTTCCTTTTAAAAGTTACATTATAATTTAAAATCTAGATAGATTTCCATCAGTTAAATTTCTGACCCAGCATTTAAGGTCCGTTCAGAAGAGTTTGAAATCAACCACTCACACCTGGACTCCGGTTTTCTTATGCCCCCACCCCTGCCCACCCACCATGTTGGTAGGATAGTATTAGAAAAATCAAATACACTTTGTTCACATCTCTAAGTATTTGAAGTATTAATGTAGTAATACAATATTCATTGTAATACATACATCCTAACTATAAGCCCAACCCCCCCACTTAGGAGCTGGCCACATTCTTCTTACCTAGCCAATTCTTACTTCATAGACTATGCATAGATGTGTGCATTTATATGAAAGCTATTGATTCCAGATTAAAATGAATACTCCATTATTGCTGACTCAATCAATTATTTGGCATGTTTACCTAGCACATCCTACAAACATGAAGTTATAACACAAATCTAAGTTTAAAAAATTCACAATCAAAATAAGTTGACAGAAATGCGCATCTCTGAATCAAATCAACGTAGAGCTTTTAAATTTATCCCAGTTGGTTTCAGCATTGGAAAAGTCCCTCACTCTAAGAACTACAGAAGCCTGACATGAGCCCCCGGAGGGACAAACTGTACACACGCTGGCACCATGATCAATAGTTAGCTCCTCATTGTGCTTTCTGTACCGTTAGTGACCTGCCATTGGGCCAGAGATGCCACGTTAATTTTTCTGCTAATCGCCCATTCTCAGTGTTTTTCTTTTATGAAGTTTATACACAAGCTAGGTCTATAGCTTCACTTTCAATGCTGATGATAATCATGATTCTACCTAATTCAACCATAAAAATACATATCCAAAGCATGAAACAAGGTTTATTAGAAATCTATCAGCAATCTGAATGTTTTAATTGGACTTGATACTACATTATATCAGACTAGATTTTTGTCTGTTTATTAGTGTCAATACTAATATTCATTAACCATGTACAATGAACTAAAATAAACATTTAATTACAAAACCAACAAAATGAACTTCTACAAAAACTTTTAATAATTGTAAAAAATTAAAATTCCCTTTCCCATATGTTAACTAAATCAACATTTTCATGTTGAATTTAAATAGAGAAACTAGTCTTGGATCAATGAACATTTTAAAAATGCACATAGCATAAAATTACCTGTCTAATGGAAGTATACTAAAAAATAATTCAAAGCAGAATTACTGACAGCCTCGAACAAAAGTGAAATAAAAACAACTTGTTTTATTTGGCTTCTAGGAAAAAAATTTCCATTTTTCTGTTCCTGGAAACAAGAGAAGCCAAAGAAATAAATGTTTAATAATATGAAATAAATCTATCAGAAGAAAAACCTGATCTCTTCCACAAATAAAATAGCAAATAAAAATGATATGAACTGACTGAGTTCTCACTCTCGAATAATCCACATTTACCTGGAAGACCTCACTACAGAGCCTGGAACCAAGTGGAATCCTCAATTTGAGAAAGTATTTCAGTTAGTGTTTTGTCCAGAGGCCATCAATTATAATTATTATAGCCTAGATATAGTTTTATTGATATTTGACACCAAACTGGGCTAGCAGCGAGTCCTTGGGTAGGCAAGCCTCCCTCATTACTTGTCCTCAATCAAACTTGTCTGAGGGATTCAGGGCCAACAAATAATGGCTAACTTTTAGGCAACTTAGAGGAAGAAAATGGAAGAGAAATGACAGAGAACATTTGTAAAACTGACTTAGACAATAATACCTAAGTATGGAAGTAAAACCTTTGGATCAGGTCAGCGCTTAAACGTTGAAATTTAATTTTTTGCTGCTAAGAGACAGCGATTCAAAGATAACAAAAATATGTTCATTTTAAGTAAATTTTCATTTTACTGTCTGACATTTATAACCTATCAAAATCACAGACTACTATGAGAGTAATCTCTACTTTGTGTATAAGTATATTTAAAAAAAATCAGAGAAGGTCCAACCAGTCTTTAATGGTACAGAATAAACATCCCTAGTGAGAGAAAGAAGGAATAATAAGGAGAGACTGGACCAAAGCAAAATCAATAACCAGCAGGTGAACATCAAGTATCTATAGTTCCCTATTGGCATCTGGGAACCATGGTGATGTCCTTTGGCTCCAAAAATCCTAAGCAACTTTTTGCCCCTTTCCTGTGGTTCATCTTCAAAGCCTCATACAATGGCTTCCACACAAGGTCTTCAACCCTGCTTCACATTGCCACATCTCTGAAGCTTCTTACACCATCTTTTTTCTCTTACCGTTACCTTCTCATTGCTGGGACAAACCTCCCTTCCAAAAGCAGCTTATGACAGGGCCAAGATTTCTTTCAAGCTTACAGTTACCAGGGAAGCTTCTTCATGGAGGAAGAAGCTGACTCACTTCATCATATATCCATAGAGAACAAATAGGCAGAATTTGAGCTGGCTCTAAGGGCATAGTATGCTAGGCTCAAGATTGTCCCCCAATAGCACACCTCCTCCAGCAGGCTCTACCTAAACAGGAAGCTTAATCAAAAATACGTGAGGCAATAGGGGACGTTCACATTCAAACCACCACACTTGGAATCACGCAGTATGTCCTGGATGGCCAAAGAGAGGAGACAAGTTACTTTATAGCACTGTATTAGCTCAGAGCTTTTGCATACTAGTAAATCATTACTGCTTTTTCACTAGCTCAAGTGCTTATCTGTGCACAGGTTTTTAATAAACTCAGAGTAAACTTAATATTGTCTTTTTATGACAACTATAAAGAAGCCATCAGACTTTATATTTTAAAATAGTCAATCTTAAAATCATACTTTAAAAGTAGAAATGTGAATTATAGTTAATAAAACATAATTTATTGGAGAAATTTATAGAGTATAAAAATGCACTAGTTTTGTCAAGATATTTAATGAGTCACAAAGTTTACACTAAAATTAAGTCTACTACCTTGATATGATAGAAGATATAAGACCCCTGGGTCAGAGACAGCACTTCATTACTGTTCCATGAATCCCCTCACTTGGTGTTGTTTTAACAATTCCAGCATCAGAGGAAATACTTACGATTCACTGAAGAACACCCTCAGCAGGTTTATAATCCTGTTCTAATCCTTCTGAAAAGCCATCCTAGAAGTGGGACTACCAAGTACAGAGGCATGTATATTTTGCTTGTAAATAACCAGTAATGAAATATACAGGTGCATTCGCTCTAAACTACACACTGGGCTGAATTACACCAAACATCATCAATGGAAGTCAAAGAGGTTGGCATGACATTCAGATCAAGGCAGGTGGTTCCAGTTGACAGACTCCAAAACAGAGATATTTGCTTTGATTAGATGAGTGCTTAAAAAGGAGAACATAGAACTTCTTTTCTCTCTGACAAATCGAGGTCTTAGTAGTAATCACTCACATTTTCCAATTAAAAAAAAGCAGCTAAAAAACTTAGAGAAACCTTTTTTCTTATACTCATCCTAGAAAGTAACTTACCACAAACCAACACAAGAGAGAAACAGAGAGAATGTGAATAACAGCCAAGATCAGCCTTTTGTAATGGAGCAGATTCTTCCAGAGCCACAAACTGGAATGTACTAGCACAACAAGTAATTATTTCTACTTGCTTAAAGCTGACTGTGGTATAACATGTGTGAGAGACTTCCCAGCACCTGCCTTAATTGAATCCCTCACTTTCAAGTATTTTACTTTGCTCTACCACACAAGGTTATCAAGGTGACTATCCAAGAAAATTTCCCTTGACTTTTAGGCAGAAAAATAAAATAAAACTAATGATTCTTTGCACATACCCAGAAATGTCTTCTTATAAAAGCCTGCTTTCCAAGAAAAAGTGAGTGACAGAGCTCTATCTAACCTAGATGAAAGGCAATTAGCCAAAAACAGACCCTCTAGGCTATTTGTCTCATTTTAGAAACAAACCTGGTTTTTTAATGGCTATAATTTTTTAACTTTTTATTTATAGCTTCCATAATTATTGACAAAAGTCCATTATGATTCTCCCCCACCCTCCCTCATCTCTTCCCCCTCTCAATTAATCTCTATTTTGTTATGGTATCTTTTCCTTCCATTTTGTGTATGTATTATGATTCACTGTGAAGTCATGAATATCAAGGCCAATTTGTGTCTGGATACTTGCATTGTAAGCACTCCTACCTCTCCTTTGGCTCTTACAATCTTTCCACCACCTCTTCTGCGATAGACCCTGAGCCTCTGGAGGTGTGATAGAGATGTTCCAGTGCTGAACACTCCACTGTCATTTCTTCTCAGCACTGTGGTAACTTTTGAGCTATCCCAGTGGTCACTGCCATTTGAAAATGAGAAGTTTCTCTAGCCAAAAGTGAGAGTAGCATTTTTGCATAGGTATGGCCATTTAAAAATGCTTATAAGGCAGTTTTGTAGGCATAATATATGTATGTAGCCAGATGATAGCAGGCATTACTCTCCCAGGATTCATGACCTTCCCTCCCATAGTCTTTTGCCTAGGTCTTCTGTACCAGGCATGTATTCCTTCCCATGGAGCAGGCCTCCAGTCCAATTTGAGAGCAATTGGTTCCCCCATAATAGATGTGCTACTATTGCCCCAGTTGTCAAATTTGGCCTGGCTGGCCAATCTTAAGGCTTGAAAGGTCCTCTACTATTTACTTCTCTCTCTCTCTCTCTCTCTCTCTCTCTCTCTCTCTCTCTCTCTCTCTCTCTCTCTCTCTCTCTCTCTCTGTTGGCTACATGCAGCCATAGTTTTTTCCAGCTTTCTGTCAGATGGTTAATCACGGAGGAGGTTTCCAACTCAGCTACAAATTGATTTCTCAGTGACCTGCAGCCCAAGTATATGTGGTCTTCAACAATAGGTTCTTACTATTTCATTCTGGTGGGCAACCAAGAGCCTTGGCAATGGCCTGTAATGTTTTGAGGGCCTTAAGAACCTCCCTGGCCAACGACTTGCTGGCACTGAATTGTTTCTAGTAACAATCTATGGCTACTAGGGATGCCATTGTCCAAGAAGTAGGTTTCCATATGGCTTATTCTAAACTTCTTAAATTTTGACTACTCATCTTCCCACACCTCCTTTACTCAATCCCTTCTCCTGACCCCCCTTAATAATCAGTTCATTTACTTACTTGTATACAAGACTTATATAATGGGTTCTAGCTGCTCCATAGACATGTTTCAATCACAACTCTGATCACAAAGCTCTGTTTTAATTATGTGCATACACTTTAGTCTCCTGCACAGAGCATGTAGGAAACAGTTGTGATATTTTGATAGTATATTAGAAATTAATATAGTTTCAAAACTTAAGAACAAAATCTGGTTTATCACAGATTAAACATTATTCACTCAGTCACTCATTCATTCAATTATATCCATCAGGTGTCATTCCCATAAAAAGATTTCAAGACTAAAAGTCAGATACTTATGATTTTTCAATAAGATTAAAGTCTCTTCTGTATGTGCATTTCTGGCTAATTATAAAATTTTATTACTTCTAAATGAGCTGTGAGCTTTACCTTTCTTACACATAAAACAAATGGTCTTTTTGTTTGAATTATTTCAAATTTATAAAATAATTTATTTAAGAAGCAGATTTTTTAAACTTCTAGACATTTTGAATAGGCAAGTCTAGAAAACATTTAACAAATTATTAATCATTTTCTAATCCTTTCATCAAATACCATGTGATAACAAGTCATAAAGTAGAATTAGCAGGATATTCTTATATCCTCCTGTGAGTTCCATTATTTCATAATAGGTAAACACCCGCTACATTATTGAATTTCCAATCTAAATACAATTCTCTGCTGGTTTTTGATCCTTTATTTAATAGTAGAAATATATTCCCGTGAATAGCATTTGTCTCTAATCTGCATTAATTAATTTCCCATGTTCAGATCCCACAGCAGACCTGCTCTGTTTACACTATGAATGTAAAATAATGAAATGGAATTTTTCAGAAAGCACATAAGATTATGTGAATCCAAAATATGTCACCACTCATAATAGATACTTTGGTGTATCTTTTTACTGCAAGAATGCTGGTGTTCCAGGCATTTATGATGGCAATAGTGATCTCTGGGAAGACATCAATCTCTTCATAAAGAAGCAAGAGACCCCTGGTGGCTAGTGAACCCCAACTATGAGTCTTTTTCCAGTTACAAAGAAATTAAAAATGTGGACACCGAGAAACGTAAGTTATGAGAACTTATAAAGGATAGTGAGGAAACAGAAGAACAGAAAAAAAATCAGAAAAAAGGAATTCCTCACCATTCTCAGCATTGCTGAGAGTATAGAGGAAATGACAAGGGAAGAATTGCCCTCAAAGGAGAATAGAAGCCTTGGAAGTTTCTGGAAGAGGGGGAAAGGAGAAAAGGAGGAGAGAAGGAGCTCATATGTGTATTTCAGGCTCATTCATAGGTGCAATTAAAATGAGCCTCATCAGCAGGTGCAGATGTGTAGGGACAGATCAGATTGGCATGTAGGCCCAGGAGGGCACTGATTCAGGAAAAGCCCATCCATAGAGACAAATCCCATGAAATTGATGAAGAAACAAAAAGCTACTGCTATTGCTAAGGAAGGATTAGGAGTTGTTGAGTATATCCATCTTGAATGAGAATAAATAAGATGTGAGTTCTAGTCCTGCCAGGGCGGTCAAGGTGGCATCTATGTTTCTGTGAACCACTCTGTAGTTAGCTACCTATCATGCAAAAGCTACCTTACTCCTAATCCATGTCACTGATAGATGTAAAATTAAACTAGGATAATAGGCAAAGGAAGGATGGTCCATTTTATCTGGGATTGAGAAAGACTTAAAAGAGGGAATAGTATTAATGTTGTAAAAGTTTAAACAGATGGGTTCTGGAGTCATATGAAATAGGTACTTGTGGGAAGAAGGGGGCGTGGCCTGAAATAATTATCAGTGATTTGGCATGGGTTTGCAAGAGCAGTAGAAAACCAAGATAATAGAGACTCAATATTTAAGTAAAATCAGATACTCTGGTTTCTCTTCAGAGCTTATAGATCTTTTGCCTTTTTAAGCAAAAGCAGGTCACCAAACTCTGGTATGTTAGGGAAGTTTTTAGTAACATTGCACCCAGGAAGTGGACAGGATGGAATTTGCATTTTAGGACAATAATACTGTTCAGAGTATAAAGAAGAGATTATAGAAACATAAAGTGTTTTTCCTTTTGGGGGTGGGGCCCTTCCTTCTTTACATGAGCACTGCCTTCTTTCCTTCTCTCAAGCTCTATGATAAAAAAAAATTTTCTACAAAAATGTATGAGGCTAGAGGAAAAACGAGTTGAAAGACAAATGTAAGATGAACGATTACCATGGAGTAAGGATTGCTTTGACAATTATATTAGAAGTGATGTGAGTTACTGACATGGGGCATAAGGACTCCAATGGAGGTGGAGAGAAGTACAGAGTGATTCTCAGATTTTTGGCTTGTGTGTTTGGGTGAGTAGTGATACAACAAACAAAGGAAAAAAATTAAGCAGGGTCATCTGTGGAGAAAGGATGCTCAAATGTGAAGATGTTGAGCTCAATGAATTTCTCATCTGGATGAACCTCATACCTAGCAATACAAATACATGAATAAGGAGGATCTAGGTGAAAAAAAAAACCATGGATAGACAAGTTCACTCAGGAAGCATATAAAGAAGAAACAATCAAGAAGGGAGCTGTAGTCAGCCTTCTCGCTACATGGAAAAGAACCCAGCCAAAAACTGCTTATTGAAGGAATGGGTTTATTTTGGCTTACAGACTCAAAGGGAAGATCCATGATGGCAGGGGAAAAGATGGCATGAGCAGACACTGAACATCAATCACCTCCACCACAACACAGCAAAAAGCAGCAGGAAGGTATGCCAAAACTGACAAGGCGAAGCCAGCTATGACCCCCATAAGCCCACCCCCAGCAACACACATCCAACAAGGTTCTAATTCCAAAACTGCCATGAGCTGGGATTGAAGCATTCAGAAGACATTAAGTTTATGGGGGACATCTGAATCAAACCACCACAAAGGGAAAAGAAACACAATATTACAAAGCAGCTGAGGAAGTTAGTAGGTAGAAAGAAACATAGCAATTTTGTTTCTTAAAAGCCAAAAAATAAAGGTGCAAGTTAAAGAAAGACGTAGATAAAAATAAAAATTAACAGTCACAAATCTTTCCCATAATGACAGTTTGGGGTATTATATGTCAATTGTGATCAGAAATCAATATGAAATGGGGTATTTTAAAAATAAGCAATTGGCAAGTTCTAAATTTTTGCCCTTCTAAGTACCATGATGAACTCTCTCACCTTCTTCATCTGTCCTGTCTGGTATGTGAATCTATCCAGCATATCCATCTGTTTGTCACCTATAGGTTATCAGATCACCTGTCAGAGATGGCAGTTAGTGCTTTCAAGTTTCCCTTATTTGACTTGACAATTTCACCAAAGGGCAAGAATGGAGGTATCAGCATTAGAGATATGCCACAGAGAAGACACAGAGTGCTTCTTTCAATGAACACAGTACAGTTTTTATTTTAAGAGAAAAAAATAAGATGATATTCTGAGTTTGCTAAGACCAAATTCTTTATCTGTGATATAGTGTAAAGGGAGCAAAATAGTGTGTTAGTTTTACAGTAACACTTCAAGCTGCAAGTTACAGAGTGTGATAAGTACACAGTTAGGAGGCAAAGGCATTAAATTGACAGAAAGAACACAGGAACGGGAAATGTGTTCCAAATGACACCATATTGCACCAGAAAGCATTGAACTTGTTCAATGACATTAGCAGCATGAACGCTAACTTCATAGAACGGATGGTCACACGGATTCAAGAATATATTTAGAATTAACTATCTGTTGCGGTCAGCTTCCTAGTTGCTGTGCAGAAAGAACCCAAACAAAAGTGGCTTATGGAGGAATGGGTTTATTTGGCCTTACAGACTCAAGGGGAAACTCCATCCTGGCAAGGAAAATGATGGCAGGAGCAGAAGGCTGGACATTACCTCTGCCACAGCACTGCAAACAGCGGCAGGAAGGTGTGCCAAATACTGGCAAGGGGAAGCTGGCTTAAAACCCCCTAAGCCCACCCCCAACAACACAGCTCGAGTGAGGTTCTAATTCCCGAATTGCCATCAGTTGAGGATTGATATATCAGAACACATTCATTTGTTTGTGGGGGACACCTGTATCAAACCATGACACTATCTTAAAAATACCATAGAGATTTCATTTGTGTCAATGTAAAAAAAAAAAAAAAAGTTGCAAGACAGAGTTGAAGAAGCCACTAAGGAGAAAAGATACTATTCGGAACAAGTGTTCACCTGCAGCCAAACCAGTTTCTTCTGGAAAAAGATGCTCAATTACAAAAATCACAAAAGTGCACGGGAAGTCCAAGGGTTGAAACGTAGAAAGACAGACTACTGCTGGTGAGTAGTGCATAGTGTTATATTGAGAATGAAAGAGGAAAATAACACCTACATTTTAATTACACTATATTATTATTGTTCCTACTCATAGTTGGTAACATCTCACTTTGCCTAATTTTATGAATTATACTGTGGTAAACATAAAAAAGGAAAGCTTTATTCCCTGAGTCTAGTGCTTTCATGATTTCAGGCATCCACTGAAAGTGTAGGAATGCATCTTACATGGATAGAAACTATAGCGCTATCAGGTTAAAGTGATAGGGTTTTTTTTCATGTGCTATTTTATTTAGCTCTCAAAACATACCCCTGAAGCAAGTATCTCCTGTGCTACCATTGAACAAAATGGACTAATATGACCAAAATTAACAGAAAAAAGCTGGAAGGTCAGGAGTTGGACTGAAGTCTACCCAGGACCTATAATTACTGCAAGGAGTATTGGTGGTGGTTTGAATGTGAAATATCCCCTTAGCCTCATAGGTTTGAGTGCTAATCCCCAGGTGTTGATGTATTTTGGAAAATTGTGGGACTTTGGGAGGTAGACCCTTGCTGGAGGAAGTAAGTGTGTTGCTGGGAGTGATTTGGAGGTGTTAGAGTTCAGCCTTGCATACTATACTCCACTTGTTCTTGCTACTTCCTATTTGCTGCTGTGAAGATGTGATACCTGGATGCTGCTCCTATAATACACTTACCTTAGTGAAACTTTCCCTTGAAACTGTACAGCTGAAGTACACTCTTTCCTTCTATGACCTGCATCTGGTAGGTTGTTCCCCCTCTCCCGACACACACAAAGATGAGAAGGACATTTATATAGCGTCATACAAGGGAAGATTTGTGACTATATATTCAATGCACTATTTAGAATATAATCATTAAAGTCATCAGTAACAGTAATACAAGAAAACTAATGAACACTGGCTTTTACCTTTCTAAAGCTTGGTTCACAGGTTTTAATGAAATCAGAGTCTAGGAATGCGAGCTTTAATTTTCTAGGATGAAAAGGTCTTAATCATATTGACAAGGAAGAATCAGTGGAAAGAGAGAAGCTGAAATTGCAGAATAAATATCATTAAATAAGGAATGTCTTTAAGGAGATGGAATGAATTGAGGCTTAGCATCCAAGGTCAATGATCAACTTTGAAGCCAACCTATACTATGATCCTTGCCTTTAGAGAAAGTCACTAGAAGTATAATTTCAAATTATGTTCTTACCCTGGGTTTGGGTTCCAGCAATGCAATATATATCAGTAGGTTCAAAGTACTCCAATATAATGGCAGAAGAGTACCTGGACAGATGATTTATTTAGGGAATTGCTGGATAACACAAAAAAAATTTTAAAAAACTTACAGAGACTTATCACACTAATGTACATCATAAATTTCCACAATAAAAATAATATTTCCCAACTATATACTTAATTTGGCAAACTTTTTATTTCCCTTTTGGCATCCATTGATCTATAGTAAACAGCATGAGGAATATTACACTAGAGTAAATGCTCTCTCATTCTGAAGCAGAATCTAATTATCTGTGTAACAAAGCTTCAAAGAAAAGCTTCTTACAACAATTTCCAAATAAAGTTTTTCCTTTGAGAGTTATAACAATCTCAGCATAATATATTTAATTAGAATTTGGATTAGTTAAGTTCCTCTGAGAAGTAGACATCAGACATGGTTAGATGTAAGTAGGGATACATCAGAGGAAATGGCTATGAGGGAGAAGGGCTAGGGAAGAGATAAGGAAGCTGTGTCAGACAGTGAATATGAGAGAGAGAGAGAGAGAGAGAGAGAGATAACTTCAAAACACATTACTGATCAAACTGATGAGAAGTCCTATAATCAAAGTCAGGAAGCAAAGTGTGGCCCTGCTGGCTTTACCAGCTCAGGTTCTCAGAACAAGTAGCCTCAGGAGAGTGTGGCCTGCATGAAAATAAAACATGGGTGCCTTAGACTAGCTTGCCCTCACAGCTCTTCTGTGATCCCCAGGGATCTCTCTTAAATTTCTGTGAGAATTTACTAGGACAAACTAAAATCATCACCATTGTAGCTGCTCTGCAGCAGACAACTGATGCTCATCCCTTCTGACATCCACTGTTCACTGTAACCACCCTGACTGATTTACAGTTGTGACCTAAGCAGGTTGTTGTGCTTTTCTTCCAAAACCTGCAACCCTGAAGGGTCTGAGTAATTGGCGATCATGAGCTTTTTGATCCTGGGATTTTTTACTGTATTTGTTGTTTTATGATTATAGAACAAAGACATACCAAGAGGAATCATGTGATGGTTCCCAGTGTATTCTTTCTGTATAAAGCAGTCTTACTTCTCCTGCTGGTCATGGCTAATTACCTTTTCCAAAGTAAGTTCTCTTATTTTCTGATTCCTGGACAATAAGTGCTCCAGAAGCCACAGCTCAATGCTTTATCAAGCCCTTGTTTGGTTCCTTATCCAGAGTGTGCCCTTCAGGAAATCAGATTCTCCAACTCTGCTCCTAGAAAACTTGTGGAGGCAGAAAGTACAAATCCCCATAGACATTGGGAATATTATAATGTGGGGTGCTCCTGATATCATCCTTGCTGTTGAGTTTGATTCCCCATACCCACATAAAGTCAGATGCACTAGGTGGGAACTGCATCTGCAATTCATTTCAGTGGCTGGAGGCCCTGCCATGCCCATTCTCTCTCTCTCTCTCTCTTTCTCTCTCTCATAAATAAAAGTTTTTTTTAAAGAGCATGCCAAAAAAATTTTAGCACATTCTGTTGCCAACGAAGTGATTTCTCATCATTTTTGCTTTTTCACACTGATCAAAGACAACTATATCAGACAGAAAGAAAGGGGTAGATAAACTCCAAGGGTGCAGATATGACAGACAAGCAACTTCATAGAACCCTCCCCTTGAGTGGGAGGTGTCTAGACAGGGCCCAAACATAGGTGCTAAAACTGATTGGTCAGGTATGAACCAATCAGATGTCTCTCTGACTCACCTGGGAGAATTTAAAAATTTAATCCCTAGGGAAATGATTCTCTTCCCCACATGCCAGGCCAGCAGAAGTACTTCTGAAAAAGGTTCTCTTCCCTACATGCCAGGCCAGCAGAAGGACTGCTGAAACTCCTGGCCTTAGAAAGGTAAGACTTTCCCCCACCCCAGCCTAATGGCTGGGGTGAGGGAAGGCTCCAGATTTTTCCCACATGAACCTCTCCTTCTCTTTATGGGAGCCCTCTGTTACTTTTTTCTGCTGCTGCTTGTTTAGCTAAACAGCATAAGTTCTGTTAAACTCTCCATGTTTTTCTCCCCACACTGGTGGCTGGAGAACTCTGTAACTCCCTATGTTGCAGTCAGCTTTCTAGTTGCTGCACAGAAAGAACCCAAACAAAAGCGGCTTGTAAAGGAATGGGTTTATTTGGCTTACGGACTCAAGGGGAGACTCCATCCTGGCAGGGAAAACGATGGCATGAGCAGAAGGCTGGACATCACCTCTGCCACAGCACTGCAAGGGGAAGCTGGCTTATAACCCCATAAACCTGTCCCCAACAACACAGCTTCATCAAGGTTGTAAAACCCAAACTGCCATCAGCTGAGGATCGATCTATCAGAACACATTCAATTGTTTGTGGGGGACACCTGTATCAAACCATGACAGTCCACCCCTGGCCCCCACAAACTAATAATCATTCAAGATATAAACACAATATATTCAGCTCAACTCTTAAGTCCCCGCAGCTTTCAACTGAGCCATAATACCAAAAATAAACCTATAATGGCACAGAACATTCACAATGCAAAACATGAGGCACAGCAAAAACAGATTGACCAATACAAGATTTAAAACAAACAGGGCACCATCAATCTCTAACTCCAAGCTCAATGATTCTTAAACAATAACACAAGTCTCTTGGAGATTCAATTCTGCCCCTCCAGCTCGGCTACTCACAGTCCAGGAAAATGTCATCTGGTGCTGGCAGCTTGCCTTGGCACCCATCCATAGTCCTGGAACTCTTTGGGTCTCCATTGCAACCCACAGTTCATCCTCATGGCTCCATCGGGCTCCATGCAGGCAACCTTGCACACCTGCTTCACATGCCAATGGCCATTTTTCAAAAACAAAACTGTGTTGCAAAACCAATGACCCTCTCTTCTTCCATTTGCCATACTCCACAGAAGCAGGTGGGCTACCAACTTGTTAATCCAGGGGGGGATCAAAGCATTCAGGCCCCTTACTTCAAAGAGTCTGCATTCTTCCTGTTGTTCCAGTGCAGACCAGCTGGCCCAATCTCAGTGATTGTAATCTCTCAAACAATTGCAGGTGAACGGGCAGCAGTTTAGACCCATAGATCTTTCTTTCTGTGCCATCTCCATCTGCTCACACCAGTCCATCTTTACGTAACACAACCCTGCACAGGTTCCCAGGACATAGGCAAGCAGAACACAGTAAGCCTCTCACGCAAACTGCTTCTGGCACAGTCCTGACCAAGTTCTTTCTCCCCCTTTAAGCCAAACCTCACAGTCCATAGTTCTCAATACATTCAGATCTTTC
>PVHP010019184.1:0-11897 GCA_004024765.1 Zapus hudsonius
TGGTGGTGGTGGTGATGGTGGTGGTGGTGATGATGGTGGTGGTGATGGTGATGGTGGTGGTGGTGTTGATGGTAGTGGTGATGATGGCAGTGGTGATATACCCTTACATGATGTTTAGCTCTTTCTCCTCTCTTACTTGGGAAGGATCCCTCAGTTTCAGTTCTGTCCTTTGGGCCCTGTTCCTACCAGAACAAGCCTTGCACTGAGGGACCTGTTGGAATAATTACCTTCATTGTCCATCCAGGAGTTGTGGAAGTAGTCAAGGTTCTCTCCCACTCTCTGGCCCTAGGATAGGTAATGCTGAAGAATAAAAACATGATCACCTAGAGAAGAGGTTCATTTCACAGGGAGCTCTTCACTGCAATGGAAAGCCTGCTTCTACCTCAAGCTCAGGGGCTTCCTGGAGGCACTTCTTTTTGTAAAGATATTTAGAGGGAAGAAAATTCCAAATGGACTTTCAGAGATTTTCTGCACCTGCAACTGGCATTTGTCTATCTTAGCCATCCTAAGGAACATGGTGGCTTCTCTCTGCCACTTATTGGAGGTAAAGGAAGGCAGCTGAGATGTTGGGCCACATTCCACGTCCTCTGTTAACCACGAACTAGAGTAACAGGAGGCTATGTGTCAAATTCCAGAACCTCAGAAGTCTACCTCGGGATAAATCATTCAGAGTGGATAGAGCTTCACACCATTACCATCAGATACAGGTTTGGAAAAGTCCGAATATGGCCTTAAGCCCACATATGACTTCTTGTCCCTGAGAGAGAGGGTTTAGTAGGATGTGTTTTCTGGAATTCTTAAAAGCCACAAGTAACTAAAAACATGACCCAAAGTAGTTTAAACAACACAGAACTTTACTATCTTGCTAAATGAGAAGATTGGAGATATTCGATTCTAAGATTAACCCCGTATCTCATTGATGCCATCCAATCCTAAAACGTCTTCACTCCGCTGGGCTTAATGTCAACGGTTCCTGTTAGGATCACAGATTAGAATCATAAGCATTTCCACACATTGCCACACAGTGTGTCCTCATGTGACCTGGTGCATTCTTTCTCTAACAGAGCTGTTGGCCACGTGACGTGTCAGGTTCAGCTGACAAACTGGCTGATCTAAAGGGTCCAAAATGATATTGTTTCTGTCTGTAACTTTGGAGAGGTGTCTAGAAGGCTGGGACTATCAGCGAAAGTTCCTTCACATGGCCTCGTCAGCATGTTGTTCACAGGAAGTCACACTTCCCACATGGTGGCTCAGGGACAGAAGATGTAATCAGCCAGTGTCCTGATGTCTGGGTCCAGACACTGGCCAAAGCAATCCTAAAATCTCCCACAGTCAAGAGGAAATAACAGAGATCTCCCTATCCTAATAGAAGTACCCAAGAATGTAGTCATCTTTGATCTACACCTAGGTTATAAGTAAGGCTGTGATTAAACAAGGGAGAAGTTCATATCCATCATGTATGATAGTTGAGATGAAAACCGTGAGGCTGATGGTCTGTCTCTGTCAGCCTTGGCTCCCACACCTGGGTCTAGACAGGTGCTCTGATTGCTACTTTGTCTCGAGCAGTGAGAAAGGGTAAAGAATGAAGGACAAATCTACTCCCTAGAAATGGGTGATACAAATCCTGTCTCTGTATCACGCTGGCTAAGGGTAGTCAAATGTCCACACCTGACCACAGATTGATACCAAATAAAGAGAATGCATATTGGGAATAATTACTTCCTCGTTTCTCTTGATGATCAAAAGTTAAATTGGTTGTAAGTGAGTGAGATTCAACTCTGAATAAAGAAGTTGGCGTCTGGGGCGATTTATGAATCAGCACTGTCCTTATGAAAGCTCTTCCCATCTGGGGTGTGGAGTGAGCCATGGGCGCTGTGGATCCACCTCTAAGTACTGGGCCATTCACCCACACAGAAACAAGTGGGGTGCAGACAACTGGGGTATGGATGCCTCTAGGATTCTAGGCTTATTGCATCCCACAGTCTGAAAGTGATGGACACCATCCACCCTGTTCATAGCAGAAATACCTGATGAGGGTCCTGACTCTGAGCTTTATACAGACTCCCAAAGCATTGACTAACTCAAGGAGTGAGCCAGGCAG
Source organism: Zapus hudsonius (assembly GCA_004024765.1). Taxonomy (NCBI): domain Eukaryota; kingdom Metazoa; phylum Chordata; class Mammalia; order Rodentia; family Dipodidae; genus Zapus; species Zapus hudsonius. The sequence continues at coordinate 2,102 of PVHP010019184.1, forward strand.
TTCCCTGGACAGCTTTATCGGGTCCTTCTCACATCACTAACCAAAGCAACTAAAGGGAGGAAGGATTTATTCTGGCTCACAGTTGGAGAAGGTACATTCCATCATGGGAAAGGCACAGCAGGAAAAGCACAGGAGCGGCTCCTGGTGATGGGACTATGCGGCCAGGACTCCTCATGTTTTGGTAGACCAAGAACCCCACGTCATATTTTGGTAGACCAGACTGAGTGCAGTGGGCTATAAACCCACTCAACCACCAGCCAGGCTTTGTGTCAAAAAGGTTCCACGACCCCCCAAAACAAAACCACAGCATGGAGACATGCCGCATTGAAACCATGGACTATCAACCATAAATGGAAAGATGGTCTAACCAGAATTTAGAGGCATGATGGTAAGATCACTGGTAGGGCCCAACCATGCTGGTGACGCTCTTCCCAGGTGAAGTTGGCGTGGGCCATGGATGTTCTCCAGCTTTCCTTCTGCCCTCCTCCTGGTCCCCTTTTGCAAGTGAGCTAGCTGCCTTGCCATCATCCAATCTGAGGCTTCCGCAGGGAACGCTCTCACCTGACAATGCTTATTGTACCAACATTTGTTCCACAGGCCCAAAAGCAGCCCTAATCCTGTCTGCTTTATATATCGGAGTTCCGAGCAGACTTTTGTTTAACAAAATGTGTTTCATTGCTTTAAACAAAAAGATTGATGACTATTGGCCGAGGAGACTCTCTGGGCTCAGCACACAGCCAGTTCTTGCTTTCTCATATATTTTTACAACTATTTTCAAGAAATAAATAGTCTTTCCACTGGCTCTGGAGGGATAATTTTAATAATATATTTGGGAGAATATTTGAAATGGAATAAGAGTATTACTGCTCTAGACTTCGCTCTATTTATTGTTGAATCTCTTTAGCTTCTGTATGAAAACAAAAAAAGAAAGAAACACTTCTGTTTTACTGAGGAGGCAGAATAGAAGGGAGGAAACACATGGATTTTTTTTTTCCACTCAGGAAGACACAGGTTGAAATAATCATCTCTGACATTTACTGTGTCTATGATCTTGGGCAAACCATTGCTATCACTAGATCTCCATTTACTCTGTAAAATAATGATAATGATGGCTGGAATATCATGTTGCTGGTAGAATGAAGCAGGCTATGTTACATAAAGTGCGCAACACAGTATCTAATACTACTGACAGCTCGTTCCTTCCCCCATGTATGTGTGCGTGCATACATGTATATAAGCATGTTCATGTGTGTGCACACGTGGGTATAGAGGCCAGAGGTTGATGTTGGGTGTCTTCCCAAATTGTTCTCCACCTTGTTTTTGTTTGTTTGTTGAGGTAGGGTCTCACTCTAGCCCAGGCTGACCTGGAATTCACTGTATAGTCTCAGGATGGCCTTGAACTCATGGTGATGCTCCAACCTCTGCCTCCTGAGGGCTGGGATTAAAGGTGTGCGCCCCCATGTCTGTCGTTCTCCACCATCTCACTGAACTCAGAGTTCACCCATTCTAGCTAGCCACCTTGCGCCAGGGATCCCCCTCGTCTCTGCCTCCTGAGCTTCAGGATTACAGGCATGGCTGTCCGCCACCCCCAGCTTTGATATAGGCTTTGGGGATCCAAACTCGGGCCCTCATGCCTGCATGGCAAGGACTTTACCCACTGAACCATCTCCCCAGCCCTGACCATGACCTCACTACATGGCAAGCCCTGTGGGAGTCAAGGCTGGACTAGGTGAATTCTCCACCTGAACTCCAAGCTCTCCTGGAGAATTGGATATATCCTCATGTTTGCAAACAACCATTCAAGAGTTCATGAATCAGAAAAGATGATTATCAGGCTGGAGAGATTGCATAGTGGTTAAGGCATTTGCCTGCAAAGCATAAGGACCCGAGTCCGATTCCCCAGTACCCATGTAAAGCCAGATGCACAAGGTGGCGCATGTGTCTGGAGTTTGTTTGCAGTGGCTGGAGGCCCTGGTGCACCCATTCTCTCTGTCTGCCTCTCTCTCTCTCTCTCTCTCTCTCTCTCTCTCAAATAAATAAAAATATTATTTAAAAAAAAGATGATGATCCCATCCACACCACACTCCAGCTACTAGTGTGTGCTGAAATAAATGTAAATATACCAATATACCTCTTCCATTGGTTTAATGACAGTCCCAGGGTCAATGACTTAGACCAATGACATAAAAGGCTCTTAACACCTTTCCTTGCAGGGAGATCTAGGATACCTGGAATCTTAGGATCCTACCCACCGCTCCGTCATGGGTCCTCTTTTGCTCCCTAGTCCATCAAGCAGTTTGTGAAATGCCAGATGAGAGATCAGAAGGTACACCTCCTCCTTAGAGCAGCCCCACCCCCCTAGGCCAGTCTCCCCTCGACTTGTCATCTGTCCCCCTGATAAAATACTAGTTCCTCGAGGGCAGGAACTAAGCCTTATTCATCTCTGTGTCCCCAGCACCTGGTGTACATAGTAGACACCTAATAAAGGGGCAGTGAATGAATGAAGTGTCAGCCCCCAATGAGAGGGGCATTTGTTCCTGGAGAATTCAGGTGTTAGGCACACCCTAGCAGCCAATATATTTCTGGTCCTGGTGACAAGTCGGCTACAGAAGTGCCTAGAGACTCATGAAATGTTACCTGAGCCATGTCCCCTCCATCCATCGGCTCGGTTCAGTGCCACAAGGAAAACTGTGTGACAGACTCGCGACAGATCAGAACCACATTAGGAACAACCTAGAAAAGCAAACTGCCAGGATCCATTTCTTTTCTCTGTCGTAATTTGTTTTCCCTGTTGCCAGTGAGGTTGAAATGAGCTCTGTCTGTAGACGATTTGGCTAGAATAACTTGTGTTTCATGAATTCTGAACAGTGCCTCCACTGAATTCCACTCTGTGCTGTGGAAAACGAACAAAGCCCTCCATGAGATAGGTGGACATGGAGCACGCAAGGTCTTAGCTGAGGAAGAATTTTGGACCTGCTCTGGGGCTGTCTCTGAAGTTATTCTTGCCTTCCAGATCTTTCCATGCTGGCGAGGTATAGAAAGCCGTTCTGCTCCCCACCCTAACCCCTACCACCCATGGCCACTTATGCTGGACCCTTCATCTAACCCACTTAGAAGGACCAGGATGAATACAGATGTCTTCTTTCACACATTAATTTAGGGAGCCTTTCTGTTTCCCTTCATGGCTCTGTCCTCACCGGCTATAGTCGTAGTCAGCTTTATTGAAAAGCAGCAGGAAGTTCATTCTTCACTGGGAAACTTTAAGTTCAATTCAGACTATGATGAAAAGTTATAGTAGTTATTCTTTTTCTGTAAATCAAAGTGTGCTCAGTAGGAAATGGGTTCAGGTGAGGGGCCTTTGTAATGAGGACGGCAGGTCTCCATTAGGAACAGAAGGAGAAAGAATCGGTGCAGAAGACATGGGTTCAACCATGTGCAGAAATGACCCCAAGATGTCTAAATGATGATGGCCAGACTCCAGACATCATGATAAGGATCTGTCCTTCCAAGCCATAGCGTGACACGTTGTGTCATCCAGTAGCCTGGCTGAAGGAAGAAGTCATTGACAGAAGCGAGTGATCTAAGAAAAGAGCATGCTGTTTTGATCCAGGAGGCCAGGCTAGCCCCTTAATGGAAGTACAGTGTACTTGGGTTAGCTCCATGGCTGTGTCCATTAAGACCACTCAGATGAAGCCCCTTGCTTCAACTAAGCTTCCTGGAGTGATGATACGCACCTGTACTGGCAAGACTCAGGAGGTTGAGGCAGGAGGAGCTTGAGTTCTGGGCCAGCCTGGGCTACAGTGAAACCACACAGAGCCCACACGGCTTCCTTGGGTTTCAGTTTGGGAGCCTGCTTTCTACCTCTGAGAGTTTGGATGGCCTGAGTCAGGTCCTCTAGTTGCCACCCTCTGATTGAACCATTAAAATCAAAGTTCTGAGCCAGGAAAGGGAAGGACCACATTGTGGACACAGCCCAAAATCTTGGGTAGAAATGCTCTTGAATTGAACTATGGGAGGGTAATCTTTCTGCCCATCTGCAGAGGGGCCAGTGTTAAAGTTAAGTAACCATCATAGACTTTTTTTTCCATCCTAACTAAAGTGACCTTGTTAAGTTATTTTAAGTAATCCTTTGAAGTGGGTTTTCTTCCTCAAATTTCTAATTTTTCTGCACTATATATTGAAAAGGTATTTGCATTGCCTGATGGTAGGAAATGGAAAAATGCGATAAGTTATAAACTCTGACCTTAGAAACATCCATAACATAACGTCATAAAATATAATTAGAAATCTATTTCAACATCACATTATAGATCTATGACTTAAAGGTAATTTCTGTCATTTAAATATGATGGTGAGCTGATGGCTAAATTGGATTCTTAAGAGGAAAACAATTTCTCCTGCATTAGGAGTTATTACTTTAATTGAATAATATCTGGATCTTGCTGGTGGTAATGTTAATGTTATTACCCATTATCTTGGTGATATCCAACCCACTCTTTCCAGGGGAAAAATATAGCCCTTTAAATGGATATAAGGATTAAAACAGGAAAAGAAAAAGAGCTGCATATTTTTCATGGCTCATTATGCCAAGGTCAAGACAAAGAAATGGCCCTGACCTTGAAATAGGACTGAAGACCTGGCCTGGTCTAACTGCTACATTAAAGGAATTCCCAGAGAAATCTTTTTATCTATGGCAGAGTGCTTTGGGTTACTTCTACAACATGTTCTGAACATTAGTATTTATTAATTCATTTGTTCCATTTATTTAATTACCCATTCATTCATACACCAGCATATTTTATGCATCCCCATAAAGCCATGAATGACAATGCAATGCCGCTGGGGTTGTGTTGGCATCCAAAGAGAATTGATTTTCTAAGGAAGTTGGTCAGGAACTCAGTGACAGGTGATATAATGGCCTAAGCCCATGTCAAAGGGGACATATCTGATGATACTTTGTGTTAAGTGCAGGGAAAAAATTCAAAGTCATTGTAAGATTTCGTAATGGCTTTCTTGTCCTGCCCTTGCTCCGTCAGTATCACGGGCCAGATCCCGTCAAGCTGTGACAGGTGCCAGAGGCAACATGACAGAAAAATCCATGTCCTCACAGGTCATACTTTACTATTATCATCCCGAATATCTCAAGACGTACAAGAAAGATTTCTATGTACTGTTCCATTGAGCAGAACCACCTCGGGGCACATTTTTAAACTATATTTCTGTACCTAGGAATTCTAATTCAATCTTTCTGAGGTGAGGCCTGAACACAAGACTAGACTTTAAAAGTTTTGGGGAAAGCAGGGCTGGAGAGATTGCTCAGTGGTAAAGGTGCTTGCCTACAGAGCTTAATAACCTGAGTTCAATTCCCCAGAACCCATGCAATGCAGCTGGAGTCTGTGTCCAGTGGCTGGGGGCCTTAGGGTGCCCATTCTTTCTATCTTTCTTCCCTCTCTCTCTCTTTCTCTTGCTCTGCTTGCAAATAGATAAATAAAAATATTTTTTAAAAAGTTTCAGGGGAAAAAAATAAAATGAAGACAAAAGTAAAAGAAAAGGCCCTGATTTGTAGTGTTTGCCAATTTCCGTAGTGAAACTGCTCCCACTTCGGCCAACTTCAGTCTGCCTGCTGTGATGTCACTGAGGACAGAGCTCTCACCTCTCATGAGTAAATCTGTCAGCCCCAACACGTCTCAGCCCACCCCTTGTAATGGTTAAGTTTTGTTGTCAACTTGACCTTTCAAGTAATCTTGGGTGGGTCTTTGAGGTTGTTTACAGGAAGGCAGCCTCTCAGTAGGGGGCAGGATGTAAAGAAGCTCAAAGAAGCTAGTACTAAACATCCTTTCCTGTGTGGGCAGTGCAGGAAGGAAATTCCAGAGACTCAGGAAGCCATTAATTCTGGGATAGAATTACAAGACCTCACCCTAGGGCTATATAAAGGTGAAAGAATTCTCTCTTTGCCCTCCTGCCTGTTTGCTCTTCTGTGTGTGGTGTAGGTGATGGGTTTCTCTCTCTTCCTCTTTCACTGTTACAGAACTTCCCCTCAATCTGTAGTTTCAATAAGTACTTTCCTCTCCCAAATTGTGCCTGGTTTGAAGATTCATCCCAGCGGCGTGTGGCTGACTACGACACCCCTTTACTGATGCCAAATATCAACCAGATTCCTGCCCATGGCCAAGGGTACACAGTTAAGCCACAGAGTCTCCAAAATGCAGGCTTCTAATACCATACTATCACAAAAATGAACAATTCTTAAGTCTGAGTAATATATGGGTCTATGTTAAAGGGCAAAACCAAGCTTCACAAATGCCCAAGGTTGTTATAATGCTTTCCATCATGGTTTGATTAATTATTAGCAAAAATAAGTAGATGTTAACTCCTTTTTCTTATAGCTCTCATAGGACTATAAAAGGAAAATGATACCAATAATCACACTAGCAATCTACAACCCTTTAAAATACTAATTCAGATCATTGCTTGAATGTGGAAATGACGCTGTTCTGTGGAAATTAAGCAACTGCTCACCACCCTGGCCTGGCCTTTCAGAGTTCAGAGCCCCGACAGCAAGGTCCTTCAAGCTCATTTCTCTACTAGTCTGCCACCCCTGATGTGTCCTTTGGGCTTCACCTGGTGAGGATGTCATTGGTTTGTTAATACTACATATTTATTCTATGTGTTAAAATTTGTGAGTTTGTGTACGAACGTGCCAAGGCACCCGTGTGAAGGTCAGAGAACAACTTTTGGGTTCAGGTCCTCACCTCCCACCTCGTTTTGAGGCTCTCTCTCTCTCTCTCTCTCTCTCTCTCTCTCTCTCTCTCTGCTGTCATTACTGTTCTCTGCTGTGTTTCTCAGGCCAGTTGGTTCCAGGGCTCCTTAGAAATCCTCCCATCTCACTGTGGGATTACCGTAGTTTGCTAAGGCTTCTGACTTTTATGTAGAGTCTGGGACCTTGAACTTGGGAACTCAGGCTTGAGCAGCAAGCATTTAAACTTTATCCACTGAGCCATCTCCCCAGACAGACTCTGTCGCTTCTTTCCCCCAAACACTGCCCTGGGTTCTGTGAGTCCACTTTGCTGTGAGATGTTACCAGGACACAGCAAAGGGAGGGGAAGCAGAAAGGGCAGAGGGCAGAGCAATCCCCTAGAAGGGTAGGGTACCAGTGACTACGAATAAACCGTGCCCAAGACCCTGAAAATGCCAGGTCATACCTCATTAGAAGACCTTGAGATGATCCCTAATATGTTTGCATTTTTAAAATTCTCACAAAACTAAAGAATGTTTAATCCCATAGAAAAGTAACAGCAGCCACAGATCCCAGTGTTCCTAGGTCTTACTCTACGAAGTGGAACATTAGAAGGCTTAGCATTTGGGGCTGGAGAGATGGCTTAGTGGTTAAGGTACTGTCTGCAAAGCCTAACAACAGAGGTTCGATTCCCTAGTAAAGCCAGATGCACAAAGTGGCGCATGCATCTGGAGTTTGTTTGAAGCGAGCAGCTGGAGACCCTGGGCATCCCCCCCCTTTTCTCTGTGTGTTTGCAAATAAATAAATAATTTTTTTTAAAAAAAAAAAAAGAAGGTATACCAGTTGCCTTCTCATTGCTGGGACAAAACACCCAAGCAGAAGCAACTTACAGAAAGCAAGGGTTTATTTCCGTTTACAGTTTTGAGAGGAAATCTCATCATGGCAGGAAAACTATGGGACGAGAAGGAAGCTGACACATGTCACATTAGCATGTCAGAAGTCATCTGAATACTAGCCTTGGAGTTGAGCTCCCCAAAGCCAGCCCCCCCCCCCAGCAGCACACCTCCACCAGTAAGGCTCCACCTCCCAATGGCTCAACAGTTTTCCCAAACTGCCACTAGCTGGGGACCAAGTATTCAAAACACATGAGCCTATGGGGTGAAGAGGGGCTTTCATTCAAACCACGACAGGGGGGCATCTGCTCCTGTTACCTCTGCTGTTCTGTAAAACTGTGACATCGCCACAGTGTGACAACCACCAAATCTTGTCACTCCTTCTTTAGGTCCTAGTTACACTGTCCAAATGAAAGTGAGACATTAGTGGCTAAGTCTGTCTTTACTGAGTTCCTCTAGATGCGCCTGATCAAGAACCTGCGGTCCTGTGGGTGCTTTTTTAGAGATCTGGGGCAGGTGTGCTAGTCAGCAAAGGGATGGAGGTGGAAGACGATGGACGAGTCCAGCCATTGCAGTAGTTTTCTTTGCAGAAGAACCCTTGCTGAGGGGTCAACGGACAACCGCAAGGAGACCCTGCATAAAAGCACAAGCCTGGGGGTTCCTGGGCAGGACAAGGAGCAGGTGATGGAGAGATGGCGAGGCGAGGCAAGGCAGCAGGGGGAGGAGTCTGCAGGGAGACCTAAGAAATCAGAGGTTTCCTTTTCATTGCTTGTTCTTTTCCATCCTTTATCTCAGTTAATCCTCATGCACATTAGGAACCCATCGGAATCCAGGCTCTACAGGGCAAGGATGGTATCGTGTCCCCAGAGCCCAACTCAGGAAGCATGTACTTTTCAAATAAAGAATCAGGGGCTGGGGAGATGGCTCAGTTAAGTGCTTAAGGTGATTGCCTGCAAAGCCTAATGGCCTGGTTCCGATTCCCCAGTACCCACGTGAAGCCAAATGCAAGTGGCACATACATCTGGATGGAGTTTGTTTGCAGCAGCTAGAGCTCCTGGAATGCCCATTCTCTGTCTCTCTTCTCTCTCTCTCTCTCTGTCTCTCTTCTCTCTCTCGTGCTTGCAAATATATATATATATGTATATATATGTGTGTGTGGGATATGTATACATATGATATGTATATATACATATATGTGTGTGTGCATTTATATTATATTAATGAAAGAAGGACTCCTGCTCAGAGAGGCTAGCAGCTTCCTCGAACTTCCACAGCGTTTAAGTAGCCCAACAAAGATTTGAACTTCAGTCTGACTTACTCCACCACACTGATCCTTAACTCCTGCGCTGGTGTTCCAGTCCTAACTAAAGGAGAATGATCAGAGTCAGGGGTCCAGCTGTGGCCGTGGGAAGTCTGGAAGGGAAGCATCTGTGTGCGGAGATCTGAAATTCCTGATTGGGAGTTGAGTGCCAGCCAACAAGGCAAAGTTCCTCCCCAAGTCTCCTCAGCTGTGTGGGGCTCGTCTGGATGGAAAGGGTTAAGCCTCTACTGCTTACTGGAGCTGTTACTTTGCATTTAAATAGCACCATTTAAGAAATCAACATTCCCTGAAATCTGATTTGCTTCTAATGTGCTGAGCACCTTAAGGCATACTTACTTCCCATTCAGGTCATTTGAAGAGTCATTACTTAATAATTTGAAAGCTTTTTGTGGAAATCGGTGGATAAAAGGTGATGATGAAGTGAAATGTTATTATATTTTAGGGCCCAGCAAAAACAGGCTGCGTGTACAATGCCTGGGCCAGAAGCCTCTTGGTGGGAAGGGAGAGAAGGGCAGATTTTGATATGTAGATGAATTCTCACTTCCTTTTGAAACTGCTTTGATTTTAAAGATATTCCTTTCCTAGCAAAACCTAACGGGCTTTGAAATTGTCAAGAATCCATCCAAGGCTATTTTAAGAGTTCTGCCCCTCAGTGGCTCTCCTACCCCTGTGCCCAGGCTCCCAGCAGCCTCTTCGGCACCAAGGCACCTACCCATGGGCTTTGAGATGGTCATTCACCCTCCTGCGATGACACAACAGCCTCTCATGGTGCCCCTCCTCTGAAGTCTCTGTCCCGTGAGAAAACCCTGCAAAGAGCCTCCTTGGAGGTGCCTGTCTTCTTTCTTT
>PVHP010019184.1:19113-24113 GCA_004024765.1 Zapus hudsonius
GGGTGACCAAGATGAGATGACTTAAGTCTCAGGGTAACAACTCAGCTGCTTGTAGTTGCTGACTGGGAGATATTGGGGAACAGGAGTTGACAGCCAACCAGAGTCTTGGGCTGTGAGCGTGGCCCTCAGGGTGCTGGGTGCTAATACTGGGTCCCTGGCAGGGCCCAGGAAAGGTGAGCCCCACCCTGACCCCAGGTATATATTCTTATTTTCTGCTCTACTCAGATGTGCGTCTCCTGACACTGGTGTCATTTCCGCTTCTGGCCTAGGTCTGGTGTCACCTGACCTCTGTCCATAGCATGTCTGGGGCTGGGCTTTTCCATACAACTGTCATGCCTGTCCACATTTGTACCAAAAGCAAGATGGGAGCTGGACATGAGGGAGGGGGAGTTTCTTTGGGGGAGGGGAGTGTTTTAATCAGCACAACTTTGAAATAATGTCAAGGCCTCCAAACCAGTCATGAACTATGGATGCCTTGAAATTCTTCGCTTGTCAAGGGTCCTGTGGGGGTTGTAACAAAGCTCTCAGGATCCTTGAAAGAGCCTGTCTGCACCTTAGAGACTTGTTAAAAACAAGCTTTTCATTTAAGTCTGATGTGTGGATTGCTTGCTCTGAATTTAAGTCCTTCATTCTCCAGAATGTGAAATGCCCAGAGGCCCAGTGGCCCCATGCATGGCTCAATCAGTCACAGGAACCTCCCCTCGGGTGCTCCTGGGGACTGGGAGCTTGGCTGTAAGCTAGAGGAAGCTCTCCGGAGGCTCTGTGGTGCATCACCCACACTGGGAACTCAGCTCTGAACTCAGTCTAACTCCAGTTTAATGTCAGCTCGCTGTGATGTCCCTACCAATCAGAAGGGAGCCTGACATTCACAGAGCTCTCTCCTGTGTGCTAGACCCTGCGACAGACATTGATGGCTCTTGTCCTCACACCAGGCCTTCGTTGCCACAATGGACCACACTTACAAACCATGAGTCAATATAAACCCTTCCTCCCTTAAGTTGCTTTGATTGGATATTAGGTTGCAGCGATGAGTGAAGGAGTGACCACATCCCCAATCACCTGCATGCAGTGGGTATTTTACAACCCATTTCCCAGATGAAACAACTAAGAAAGTTCCAGACACTTGCCAAAAGACCCAGAGCTAGCCAATGATGGAGACAGGACATGAGTTAGGGTTTGATTCCAGGCTGCATAACCCCCTCCTTTGTCTCCCTGATCCTTCCACGGAGCCCCTTCTTCTTGTCAAATAGTTCCTCTTCTGGTTTGATGTCTTTAGCTGAGTGGTCTCTTCCGTCGTTCACAGTGAAATGTTGATGTCAGGATTGTTCAGGGGTCACTTCATGGCCAGAAGAGAGCGCCCCAAAGCAAACTTCTCCGTCTTTCAACTTTTACATTCTTTCTACACACCCTCTTCTGCAATATTCCCTGAGCCTTGGAGGGCATGACTGAGATGTCTTATCGAATGACGAGCCATTAACAGTCACTTATTTTAAGCATGACTCGCCAGAAGTCACCACCAACTGCCCCAAGAAGCTTTTCTGGTCTGAGGGGAGAGCAGAGCTGGTCTGTGAGGATAGACATGACGGGTACCATGTATCCATGTGGACTAGTGGGCACGGAAAATGTCAAGATCTGGCGTGTGCAGAGCTGTGAGGATGTGGTATACACACATTTTCACTGGGACTATGAACCATTCCAGGCACTTGGAGGGCCCAGTCACAAGGTTAAATGTCTTCATCCTTTGCTCATTCAATGTCACTGGAAACCTCGGATATATGAAAAAAATGCACACAAATCTTCATTATTGCATCACTTTATAGAAATGATTAAATATCCACTAATAATGCTAGCTAAATGGAGAGCAGTGTAATATGGGATATTCTGTGTCCATCAAAAAGAGCAGTGTAAGGGCCTGGGATACCCATTCTCTCTCTCTGTCTCTCTCCTCTCTCTCTAAATATTTTTTAAAAGAACAGTATGTCAGATGTGGTGGCATATGCCTGTCATCCTAACACTCAGGAGGCTGAAGGAGGAGGATCACAAATTCAAGGCCAACCTGGGCTACATAGCAATACCTTGTCGAAAGAAAGAAAAAGAGAGAGGGGGAAGGAGGGAAGGAGGGAGGGAAATAAGGGTGTGATTTAACAGCGTGTTCATGGATATTTGAATATTTGGATATGGACAGGGCTAAACCAGGCTGCCTCCAGTCCTGTGGGATTGAGGTTATTTCAAAGAAGGTTGATGCTTCAACAAAAATATTTAGGGTTGATTTTTTTTTTTTTTTAGAGATTTTGTTTGCTTGGCTGCTTGCTTGAGGCAGAGACTTGCTATGTAGCCCAGGCTGGCCTCAAACTCATGACCTTCTTGCCTCAGCCTCCTAAGGGCTGGGATTACAAGTATAAGCTGCCATACCTGAGGTGAATGTACCAGAATGCTCCCTTCTTATTTCAGCGGATGACATCCATGATTACAAAAGGGAGCCGTCAGGCTGGAGAGATGGTTCAGTGGTTAAGGTGCTTACCTGAGAAGTCTAATGAGCCAGGTTTGATTCCCCAGTACCTATGGAAAGCCAGATGCACAAAGTGGTGCGTGCAGGCTAGAGGCCCTGGCCTGCCCATAATCAATCTCTCTCTCTCTCTCTCTCTCTCTCCCTGCTAATAAATAAATAAGTTTTTAAAAAAGGGAACCATAAGCTGTCTATAGGCTGATGTTGTATATGAGCACCACTTAAAGAGATTTACAGCAAGAAGCTGCCGTGGTCACACGTGAGGAGCCACATCCTCAGACCATTCCTAGATCTACAATAATGCAGATGGCATTTTATCACCATAAATAAAACAAGACTATTGTTGTTAGGTTATATACTGCAGAAGCAAAATCAATATGTCATTAGCTGGGACCTGAAGCGCAATATTTAATTGTAAAGCAAGTTGCATCTGTAAGGAACGGCTTGCTCCGTGGCCACCTCAGCTCCACCCACGTTGGTGTGAGTTTTTCAGTCAAGTGTTTCTTCAAGGACAAAAGGTCACTCAGCAGACCACCGCCCATTGCTTGCATCTCTTATCTGACTGCATGTTGATATTTTGACCCGTCTTGACATAATTTGAAGATCTTTAATGCTTATGTTTTTAATAATGAGCCACGATATTTAGTATGTCTTATATTTAGCTGATAATATTTTGACAGAAAGTTTATTGTGATATGCTACTAAGAAAAAAAGATGTCAAAGTCATGGTCTAGGGCTCTAGGAGACGCTCACTGGATAAAGTGCCTGCCTGTATGTCAAAGTGCATTCATAGTGCTTGGGCAAACGTACACATAGTTATGTATGCATCCATATGATGAGGGGATGTGTCAATCCAGTCGTATGCGCAGACATGAACGCAGAGGGTGTTAGGTCCTGACTGGAGTGAGGGGCAGGAGCTGGGGAGCTGGTGATGCCCACGGGCAAGCGGGTACATGTACCCTGAACCCAGATGGGGCAGCTGGAGGAGGTGTGGGTCTGGGGCCAGATGAAGGGCCCCATGTACAGACATAGGAGTTACAGGAGCTACAAAGTCGGCATTCCAGAGACAGCACCTCTTCCATGGGTAACTTCATGGTGAACGTCTTCTCTTAGTCATTCCCCAGAGATGTATTGGGAGGAACACATTACCTGTGAGCTATGGAACCACTCAAGTGAGACTGGGAAATGTGGGGTGTCTGCATCCAGATATTCTTTCCTTCTACCCAAAGTGGGCACCCTAGGGAGTCTGCACTTAAGTCATAAACCTGCCAGCTTGCTTGGCCTTTGCCCTTCTTCTCACCCAGGACCAACCACAAGACATACAGGCCAAATGGATCTGGCTGAGCCCTGCTTCTTAAAGGCCTCCCACCCAATGAATGACCCCATCTCTGCAGGTGGCCAAGGAACCATGGCCCAGAAGGTTGTTGTGATTTTTTTTTTTTTTGCTTTGTTTTGTTTTTAATAATCTTTGGCCTGGAAAATACCTCAGGTCTCCTTCTTTCCAGCTTCCTCAGGGTTCTGGGGGTTTCTGGGTAAGTTTCTCATCCAAGGAGAAATTCACCAATCCATCCCAAATATGTTCCAGAAACTACTGCCAAGCAGAGCTCTGAGAGCTGGGCGCAGCCATGAGCCAGCTAAGCAAGGCTCTTCCCCACACTCCTGGAACTCAGCCTATACAGTTGGTGACAAAGATTTTCCTTCCCCAGCTGGTGGCATTCTGGAGTTCCATACATATAATGCTGCCCTGGCTGCTGGGCTCAGGCCAGGGAAAGGAGTAACCAAGACCAACCAACTCCACTCTGGGGAGACTCTTGTCAAGGGGACCTGGGGGCTGCACAAGGAGGTTGTGACCTCAGCATGTAACTGAAGGAAAAACCAAACCTGGCACCAATACTAAGTCAGCAAGATTAATAAAATTCTGACTTTTGCCCCCACAATGACCACATAATGTTTTCCTTCAGAATGTTAATTAGAAATTTTCCTCAGAAAGTTATTTGAGGCTCCCCATGATTTAATAAAACTCTATATACATTGTCTAATCAAAATAGATCAGAATGCCATAAGGGGGACCACAGGCTTTGTTGGGTCTCCACAGCAAGAGAGACTTACAGTGACAGTCCTGGAGTTGGAGGGGTGGCATCTCACAGTACTGCCAGCACTGATGGCCTGGGGCAGGTCCCACTCAGTGCCTGCACACAGAAGTCATGACTCAGCCCTCCAGGCTGGATGAAATACAGGAGATGGCTCCGTGGTTAAAAGTGCTTTACACTATGAAGCAACAGGGCCTATCAGAGAGGAGACCACTAAGTTTGATTCCCCAGAGCTCATGTAGAAACCTGAGTGTGGCTATGCGTATCTGTGGCCCCAGTCCGTGGGGATGGGGCTGGACTGGAGAATTGTTGGGGTTCACTGACCAGCAATAGCTCTAGCTTGGGGAAGAGACGCTGTTTCAAGGAAATTCACAGGTGAACTGGAAGAGGACACTCAATATTTT
>PVHP010019184.1:26613-32370 GCA_004024765.1 Zapus hudsonius
CTGCTTGGAAATATATAAAAAATGTTTAAGAAAAAAGAAAGTGAGGGAGACAGAGCAGCCAAAATGCTTCCCCATGTGGGGCTAGCTCAACCGAGGAAAAATAAATAAATAAGACCAGATATAAATGAAGTTAGTTGGGAAAGCCAGCACGAGATCAGCCTTGAGCACGTTCTTAAAGTGCCTTCAAAGTATCTAGTTAGTTCCATGGCTCTGGATGTCAGGGCAAAACTTCTCTATGGCCATACAATCGGGAGTCATCAGGAAGGAGAGAGGGCCAGTGCCAAGGGCACAAGTGGACAGAAACCTTGAGGACAGGAGTCTGCGACTTAGAACAGAGTCCCAAAGAGTCCCCACATTCCAGGAGGAAGAATTGAGAGACCGAGAAGGAAGATGGTCCCAGGAAACCCAGGGAATTATTCAGTGTGGCCAGCTGGGTCCAGCCCAACCAACAGATCAGGTTATAAAATGTCCTTGGGATTCTTCAACATGAAGGTCACCTTGACCTTGTGGAGAATGTTTTCTGCCCAAAGGATGGAGGAAATCAACAGCATCCATCCGGTGAAACCTGACCAGAGGGAGGTTATTGTTCCTGGGTCAAGTTCACTAGGAAAAGTCAAGGACAGGGTTGAAAGTCACAAGGAATTAAAATCAAAGGAGTTGTTTTTGTGTTGTTATGGTTTAATCCCCAGGTGGGAAGGACTTTATGAAAACTTTTTTTTTGGAACACCTTCCCACCCATCCCTCTGACTTCCTGAGACCCAGCAGAAGAGAAGCCATTTTTGGCTACCACGCAGAAGCCCCAACACCTTCACCCTCACCCAGGACTCCAGGCTTGTTACAGGAAGGGCTTTTCCTTTCATTTCTCCTTACCTTCCACCCCTCATTCCTCTTCCAAATCTCATTAGGAAGTCAAATGAGGAAGCGGGCCTGATGCCAAGTTTCCTTCTGCTCAAACAGTTCTGCCCTCCCCTCTTGGCCTTCTAGATTGAGGTTAATGGGATTCCAGTCCCCTGGGCCCAGTGGGAAGCCAGGGTGACCTACTTTGTGAGGTCCTGACCTTTGAAACTGACTTGTTTCTCAAGGACCTCCATCTTGATCCCCAGCACCACGTCTCAGAACAGCCCTGAATGAACGAATTAGTTGCTGACTTGTTTGGTTCAAGCAGTGCTCAGGCATCCCAGTGTGCAGGCAGAGACAGGAAAAGGCAGATTTTGACGAGACCCACCCTTCACTGGCCCTTTGGACACCAGGTTTCCTGCGGGTCATTCAGAATTTCCATTCCTGGATGGTCTGGATGCTAGGAATGATTGAATTTTTAAATATATATAATATTTATGTTATATCATATTATTATATCACATTCTATTGGAATTTTTAAGTATACAGTATATTATAATAATATTTATTATATTACTATATAACATTTTTTATTATTATATTATACTATATCCCTCTCCAAGCTTGTAACAATACCCAAACACTCTGCCACTCCGTGATCACTTGATGAAACAGTGCCGTGTGTGTGTGTGTGTGTGTGTGTGTGTGTGTGTGTGTGTGTGTGTGTGTGTGTGGCCAGTGGTGTAAAGACATGGCCCTTTCTCTACAAAGCCATGGGTCCCCAAAACATCTTAGCCCCAGGGTCCCATCTGTCTCCTATTGCCGGATTTACACTCCCAGGATAAGGCTGCAGGAGCAGGTGGTAGACCTGGGATCCCCATGGACTTGGAGTCCAGGCCCTTCAGCCTAGTGAATGGCTTGGGCGCCCTCTGGTGCCCACACTGAGTTTCTGCAACTGCTCCAGAAAGCAAAAAAACAAGAGAACTGTGAACCCCTTAGGATCTCTCCTAAATCTCACTGGTTTGGAACTGTAACTTTGGATCGAACACTAGAAGAAGCCTAAGAATCGTTTCTTGTCCCTTGTGATCTGTGGTGTTTGTGGAAGTTTTTGTTTGGAAGCATTGCGGGTGAGACCGAATCGACCTTTTTTTTTACCAAAATCGTGTCTTATTGCAGCTCAGGTGAGATGCAATTTCCTCACAATGAAACCTTGGCAGAGGGGGCTGGAGAGCAGGCTCAGTGGCTAAGGCGCCTGCCTGCAAAGACTAACCACTCGGGTTCGATCCCCCAGCACCCACATAAAACCAGATGCACACAGTGGTACATGCATCTGGATGCCTGGAGGCCCTGGTGCCCCCATGCTCACTGTCTCTTCTCTCTCTCTCTCTCTCTCTCTCTCTCTCTCTCTCTCTCTCTCTCTCTCTCTCTCTCTCTGCCTGCAAACAAATACATAAAAACATTTTTTAAACCTCCTTGGCGGAGGTGTGATGCTCCTATTTTGCAGATCTCCTAACCTCAAAGAAAAGAGAGGTTAATTAATGTCCCTGTTAACCGTATTCACATCTGGCTGGCTGTCACTACATCCCAGTCTCTCCCTGAAGTCAAAGGTGATAGCTCCTCGTGGCCTGGTTTACTTTTAATTTTTCTGACATGAATCATTTTACTGGGATCTGGGTCTTTTCTTAGAATCTGGATTATCTCTGTATAGATATGAACACTTTTTAGATACACTGATGGAGACATTTTTGTAAACACTTTATTTTTCTTTGGGGATTTAAGTACAGGTTGAGTAGTCTTTATCCAAAACGCTTGGGACCTAAAGTGTTAGGGGTTGTGTCTTAAATGTCCCCCTAGAAAAGCCAAAGGAGGCACCTGAGACTTTTAAACGTTAGATGGAAGTTATCTCATTGGAGGTGTGGGCTTGAAAGGACTTTTGGGTCCCCAGCCACCTCTCTTTCCCTCTCCCTCTCTCTCCTTCTCAATCACCATAAGAACAGCTTTCTGGGACACATAACCCCACCCACAGTCCCAAAGCATGTCAAGCAACCACCCGTGAGTAAAGGCTCCTGAAACCATGAGCCAAAACCCTTTCTTCCTTCATAGGCATTTTGTCACAGTGGCAGAAAATTAACACAAGAGGTATTTGAAGTATCTGAGGTTTTGGAATATTTGCATGTATAATGAGATCTGGTATAAGAACCAAGTCTAAACATAAAATTCCATGTGTTCATATGCAGCTTACACATATAGTAGGAAGGAATTTGACACAATATATTTAATTTTTTTATGGTGACTTATCCTATGAGTTCAGGTGCGTGTTTTTTTTCCACTGAAGGTGTCACACAGATATTCAAAATTTTTCATTTTGAAGTATTTTAGATTTTGGATTTTTGGATGAGGAATACTAAACACATACAGTTGTTTTTAATCACACAGATGTTTTAAATGATGTATAATTAAATTTGATGTTTCCTTCGAAATCAGCTTCAAAGCTGAAAAAAGGTTAATATTTCTTTAACAGATTTTTTGAAAGTTTGATGTTTTTCCTGTAATATAGATATTTTCAATTTGACTCTATTAATTATTTGCTTGTGATATTAGATGTGAGTCAATATTTTTATGGCAGTTAATTTAGCACAACCCTGCCCATTGAACAATTTTTCCTTTTTTAACATAATTGCTTTATATTTTTTAATATCTTTATTATGAATAAGTACATATATTGTATGAGCAAATCTTGTGAAGGTGTCCCCGTTTCCCTCCTCTCTGTCCCCTACCCACTGGGGTCCTTCCTCGGTGCATGTAATGGATCTGTCCATAGGTTAGGGGGTTATGAACTGCACCAAAGGGAGCCAGTTTTTCATTCTTTCCCCCCCTTTCTTTGTGTATTGTTGCTGAGGGGGGCAATGTCTCTGGATATTCTCCCCCACCATGGCTCTTACAATCTTTCCACCCCCTCTTCTGCTCAGTTCCCTGAGTCATAGTGGGTGAGTTTTGAGTCTGCTTTGTTGTTGAGATCTTAAGTATCTCTGGACCTTTGCCCTGGGTTGTGTTGGGTATCGTTGGTGTCTGTCTCCATTGACCTTTCATGGGTTATTAGACTTGCTGTGGTGATTGGTTTCCTGTTTGTCTCGTCACTTTCTCATAGGTTTCATTTGGACCCAATTTTTCCTTTTATCCTAAGTTGAACAGCCTGTTTTTTATAAGGCCCATCTAGAGTTTCTGGAATCGCCAATCCATGCTACTGATTTAGATTTGTTTCATCTTTGTCATGGTTTGATCCAGGTGTCCCCCACAAACAAATGAATATGTTCTGATAGATCGATCCTCAGCTGATGGCAATTCGGGAATTAGAACCTCATTACAGCTGTGTTGTTGGGGGGGCTGATGAGGGTTATAAGCCAGCTTCCCCTTGCCAATATTTGGCACACCTTCCTGCCGCTGTTTGCAGTGCTGTGGCAGAGGTGATGTCCACCCCTCTGCTCATGCCATCATTTTCCCTGCCAGGATGGAGTCTCCCCTCGAGTCCGAAAGCCAAATAAACCCATTCCTCCACAAGCTGCTTTTGTTTGGGTTCTTTCTGTGCAGCAACTAGGAAGCTGACTGCAACAATCTTGAATATCATATTTTTCATTAACATGATTTACCATATACTGGTATATAATATGATTAGATCTACTCTCTTTGCTTAAAAAATAGATTCAAATTTAAACTCCAGGTTAATAAAAACAAGGCAAACCAAATTGATAAAATGTCATATCTTGGAAGATGTGGTAGATAAGAAAACATGAATAAGAACTTTTATTACAGTTTGATGAAATTAAAGGACTCCACTCCTAGGTAGCATTTCCTGAATAAAAGTCACACATATTCATATCCATTTCATTATTTTAAAAAGCATTTTTATAAAAGAAGGAAGAGAAGTAATAAATACTTCAGGGTGATCTTTAATTAAATTTGAAGGTCAAAGGAAGTAGAGGAGCCCCACATTCATTTCCGAGATTAATTCATTTATCCCAACAAACATCTGAAGGGTACCTGCTGCATACTAAGATCTTTGTCAGGTGGGAGCTGAGATCAAGGGAACAAACGTACCTGGCGTGGTGGTACACGTCTTTGATTATAGATAGATGATAGATAGATAGATAGATAGATAGATAGATAGATAGATAGATAGATAGATAGATAGATGATATAGATAGATATAGATATAGATGATGTAGCTATAGATCGATATATGGAAACTTCACAAAACATTTCTAGTAGCTATCTTGAGGCTGGGCCCCACGTCTAAACATGAAATTCATTTGCTTCCCATCTACCTTATGAATTAGTTACTTTACACATTGCTGTGACCAAATTCCTGACAAGAGCAGCTTAAAGAAGGAAGAGAGGTTTTATTTTGGCTTACAGTTCCCGGGATTCATTCCATCATGGCAGGGAAGGCATGTTGGCAAAAGCAGGAGGCAGGCTCTTCCTGTTCTCTCTCTCACTGATTCCTGATTGTAGACAGGCTATATATAAAACCTCAAGACCCGCTTCCTCCAGTCCACCTCCTAAGGGTTCCAGAACCTTCCCAAACAGCTGGGAACCAAGTGTTCAAACATAGGAGCTTATGGGGTACATTTCACAGTCAAACCCCAATACCTTGTAATACAGCCTGAAGGGAATTTTATACAATATTTTAAGTGACTTTTTTAAGCTCGCAGACAAAGTGATGGGTTTTATTATGGCACTTAAAAACATACATATTCAATTCAAATTCATGCTCCTACCTTATTGCCCTCTCCTGCGTCCCCTGATCCCCATGTGACTGATTCTCCCACACACACATCACCCCCCCTTCTGCTTCGTCAACTTGTGTTCCCTTCTCTCTCTCCCTTACAACCTCTTCCTACCCTCTGATGAACCCCTCTCTCA
>PVHP010019185.1:0-32212 GCA_004024765.1 Zapus hudsonius
TGGATGAGCTCCCTCTTGTGCAGGTCTTGTACAGGTTACCATGGCTGCTGTGCACCCATGATGGCAAGGGTCGTGCCAGGTCAGAAAGAGCATTCCATGACACTCTTCCCCATCCTTCTTCTTCTATGACATTGCCTGAGCTTGGAAGGTGATGAGATCAATGTCCCAGTCAGAGCTGAACACTGAACCATCTCTTTTAGCACTATGATCATTTATGGATCCCTGCAGTAACCACTTCCCACTGCCTAAAGCAGCTCAGAAGCTGGTAACAGCACTAACCTATGAGCATGAAGATAAATGTTTAGATCACTTTGCTGGGCACAATATAACCATTGAGAAAAAGTACCTTTCTCCATAAGACCTATGACTTCCAGAGCTTTAAGATTTGTGCTAGGTTTAAAGTACCAGGCATTAAACCCCTCCTATTGAGCAGGCCTCAAATACAATTCCCATAATAGTCACGCTACTATTGCCTGGCAGGTCAGCTGTATAGCACGCAGTGTAAGCTGAGTAAGACTGTTCTCCAACCACCTGCATGGCACTTTCTAGGCATTAGGGATGAAGCTTCCAGCTCAGTTCCAGCTTAATTTCTCTATGTCCTGGAAGCAATGCACATGGTATCTTCAGCAATAGGGTCTTACCATGTAGTTCTGGTAAGCAATCAAGAACAGTAGTCTATGTTTTTTGAAGGGAGGCTTTAGGAGTCTTCTTGAAAAAAATAGGGAGGTATACCACCCTTATCACTGGGATTGCTATCTCTCTTTTCCCTATTACTGAAAGCAATCCCGCTTCTTATATATTAGAACTAAAGCTTAACTCATTCTACACACCCACATTCATCACTGCTAATCCTGTGCTGGTCTTTACTTTCCTCGAGCCAAATGTATAAATGTGGTTTTTAACTTTCCAGGTCTTTCTAAAATAACTTTAAGTAACTTTGTGCTGTCATTTCAGTCCCTTAAATATGCCAAATCTGTGACCTTCTTGTAGGAAAGCCATACTGTGTGTGTTCTTAAATGGTATCCATATATATATATGGATATATATATGGATATCCATATATATATGGATATATATAAAATTATATATATATATATATATATATATATTTCTGCATTGTGTCTCCCACAAACATACACACACTTCAGCAACCTTTTTTGAGCTCTACCCATGTTGATTCATATAAATTTCGTTTATTTCTTTTAACTGCAGGAGAACATTCTGGCATATGAATACACCAATTTTATTCAGCTCTTCCTTAATTGAAGGGTATTTAGGCTGTATCTGAATCATGCTTCCACAAACAATGTCTCAATGCTCACCTTGTGTTTACACATTTGTATGTCTACATTTAAGCACTTGCAAAGCTCACACTTAAAGGCTAACAAGTGGAATGCTCATTATGGATCATTTTTGTCTGGGTGAGAAACAGTTTCCTAAAGGGCCTTTAATCCTAGTTCAGTGTGTGACCATCTGGTTTGCAGAGTTGCTGATAGTCAGCCTTGCAGAGAATGTAAAGTCAAACCTCCCTTTGGTGCCAGGCCTGGTGGTGCACATCTTTCATCCCAGCACTCAGGAGGCTGACATATGAGGATCACTATGAATTTTAGGCCAGCCTGGTCTACAGAATGAGTTCAAGGTCAGCATAGGCTTGAGTGAGAAACTGCTTCAAAAATAAACCAAAAAATAAAATAAAAACAAACCTCATGTTGTACAATTGCATACCTGTAATGGGGTGAGCTGAGGATTAGAATTTAGATCATGCCCAGCTCAAAAATTCTAATGCACCTCAAAGTTTAAGGAATACCGTGATTCTTATCTACAAAGTTAAAGAATTAAATTCATAGACAAACTGACATTAAGGTATAGTGGGATACTTTATTATTTAAGGGAACATGGGGAGTTACAGAGTTCTCCAGCCACCAGTGTGGAGAGAACACATGGGAGAGGTTTTAGAAAAATCCGTGCGGCTCAGCCAAACAAGCAGAAGAAGAAAGGTATCAGAGGGAAAGGTTTATGTGGAAAAGAATCCTTAGTCCACTCCCCTCACGGATGCCATGGGGAAAAGAAGACTGGCCTTTGTTTTAGAGGAGCTTTTTAAGAGTTCCCCCAAGTAAGTCAGAGAGACAGCTGATTGGTCTATACCTGACCAATCAGTTTTTTAAATATAAATTTATTGTCCATAATGAGTTACATTATTTAGTGGGCAAACCATGAGTTGTTATCCCAAATTCTCCAATTCCCCCTCCCCCTCCCTGATCAGTTGGATATCCTCCTCCGTGGGCTGTCTGTATTAGTCCTTGTGGCAAGGGATCCTGGATATCCTAGTACTCAGCCTGGTCTTCCTGGCCCAATCAGTTTTTGCATCTAGGTTTGGTCTCTGGCTAGAGACACCTTCCACTCAAGGGGCGGGTGTCTATGGAGTGTGCCTGAGCCCTCACGTACCAATGCCCAGAATGGTTCATTACTTTGATGTTGTTGTAGTCAGCCACACACCGCTGTGATGAATCCCCAAACCAGACACAGTTTTGGGAGGAAGATATTTATTGAAGCTGCAGATCCAGGGGAAGTTCCATAATGGCAAAAAGGGCTGGCCCCCTCTCACAATTCCAAGCCAAGAGAGAGAGAGAGAGAGAGAGAGAGAGAGAGAGAAGCCCAACCCCAGCAACTCCAAATGCAAGCTAGCACACTCAAGTTCACGCTCAAGCAAGCACACTTAAGTTCAAGCTCAAGCAAGCACACTCAAGTTCATACTCTCAAATGGCAGGATCTCCTGGTTTGAGTTCAGACTGCTCTTTGCATATATATATATATATATATATATATATATATATATATATATATATATATATATATATATATATATAGCTTGAATTTGCATATGTATAACTGAAACATCTTAGGGCTGGACCCTAAGATCTGTCTAGAAAACACACCCTGCAGCCAGGCAGCTGGAGAAAAACTTTAATAAACTCTTGAATCTATTTATTGGGGGACACCCCTTCAAGCTACCACAATCCACCCCTGGCCTGGAGTAGAATTATAACCATCTATATTATGTTCAGTCCAACTTTAAAGGTCCCACAGTCTTTACCAACTTAAAGGCTATTCCAAAGTCTCAAGTCTCATCTGAGATTTAAGATTGTCTTTTAACTGTAAGTTCTGTAAAATCAAAATAAGTAACAAACTTTTAACATATAATGGCACAGAGTAAACATTTCCAACTGCTATGAGGCATAAAAAGGAAAGACTGAGCCAATGCAAAAATACCTTAGGGCTGGACCCTAGGATCTGGCCAAGGTGACATAACCTCCAGCCAGGCAGCTGGAGAAAAACTGTAATAAACTCTTGAATCTATTGGGGACATTCCTTCAAACTACCACACTTGATCTCAGTCATGGTGCCCAGAACTCAAGTGATGCTACCCCCCCATTCCTGTGAGCCACATATGCCTCCAGCCTTCATTCATATTAACTCATTACAGGCACCACCTTTAGCCTCAGTGGGCTACACCAGGGTCTCTCTCCAGGAAGTTGGCAAGAAAAGTACAGAGGCAGGAAAGGGGTGCCTTTATTCATATGCCTGAATCTCTTGGAGACTATGAATATAGGAAGCAATGGGTGTAAGAATCCTTTATACATCTCCTGTAGACGATAAAAGAGCACTTGGGAGACACTTCAGAGGGTAAAGTCCTCACCACAGTGCATGAGGACCTGAATTCAGATGCCCAGAACCTATGTAAACATGGTGAGTGTCATCGTGCCTATAATTTCAGTTCCAGGAAAACAGAGATAAGGAATTCCTGATTCCTGGGGCTCATTGGCTAGTCAGTCTAATTGAATCAATAAGCTCTAGGGTCAATTGAGAGTCCTGTACTGGTAGAAAAAAATAGAGAGAAATCCATGTCTATCCCTGGCATCCACATACATGCCCACACATGTGCTGTGACAAACATATAAATACACACACCTAAAGGAAAATGACAGATGGCTCAATGATGCCATAGGTTCCTCGCTGTTTGGTGGAAAGACTTACGAATGTATCCTAACATCTCCCAGGAATACTCTAACAAGATCGTCCTTTGCTCTACTTGGTAATCCACTCATTAACAAGCCCTTGGTTGCTTTCCTCCCTTCCTTCCTCATCCCATTTTTCAGTCCCTCAGTTTCTCCTGGACTCACTTCACCTCCCAATCAACTACTGGTACCCAAGTTTTCAGCTCCAGATCTGTGCTTCTCAGATTCAGTTTAAAACTCGGCCTTGAGCAGGAGAGATGCCCAAGTGGTTAAGGGATTTGCTTGCAAAGCAGAAGTACCTGAGTTCCATTCCCCAATGCCCACGTAAAGTCAAATGCACAGGTGGTCCATGTGTCTGGAGTATGTTTTGCAGTGGCAGGAAGCCCTGATGTGTCCATTCTCGCTCCCTCTCTCTCCCTCTTCCTCTCTCTCACCCTCTCACAAATTAATAAATATATATTGTTTAAAAGCTTGATATGTCTGTCAGGCACTGTGCTGGATACAGAGGGCACAGATATGAAGGGCATATGATTTTCTGTACTTAGGAGAATACGTCATAATCCAGCTCTTTGGGTATCATGTCTGTGTATTTCAATGGGACACTATTCTTCCAGTTTAAGTCCGTGTCCTCTCGGCACTAAGTCTGAAGAAGTGAATTTATATTATACCTAATAACTTAATTCTAGTCTTTTTTTTTCTTCTAAAGACCTGACTGAAATCTTAATCCTTAACCACAGATTTTAACTAAAAACTAAGCAATTCTATTGGCATCTGCATTTCTCTGATATATGTGCTTCCCCTCCATCTGCTCTTAGTCAATGTTGATGTTCAGTTCACCCCAATCAGTATTTAGCTCTTCTGGTCAATTTATCTTCTTTATTGATCTGAGCAAAAAATCGATGTAGTCTTCATTTGCTGTCCTGTCTAATATGGGAAAATCTGAATCTGTGCAAACTACACACAAGTTACCTTGCAGGGTACCACACGACTCCATCCAGACAGCCTTCTAATATCAACGCTTAATCCTCCCTGTCCTATTAGCCTCATGATGAAATGACCATAGGGGTGTGCTCCTCAGTGGTCACCAAGCACAAATAAATACACTGAGTTTCCTTTCAGAATGTGTTGAGCATCAGAGAATGCCACCCACACACCACCTCTCACACTCCACACACACACCACCTCTCATAATCCACACACACACCACCTCTCACAGGCCCACTTACAGAAATGCACAAAGAGATCTTTGAGATGTATGCATAAAACCTCCAAGGAGAACATTTCTGAAAACTGACATTTCTTGGGCCTCCAGTCTGTCTGTTGCAGAGGCAACAGTACCAAATGAACTTTGATTCTACTCCTAGCTCTTTCTGACTCAGACCTGGAACAACTTGTTTACCCTTTCCAAAGCTCTGTTTACTATAAACTGAAAATGACAATAATGCATCTCTCCTGGGGATAGTTGTCAGAATTCTAGAGAAAGCAGAGAAAGCTCCCAACAGGGTTCTTGGTTCCTATTGTTCTGTGATTACTAACATTTGGCCTTTTGTTTGCTTTAATTGTAGTGGCAGTGCAGTGTCCTTGTCTCTTTAAATAGATGCATTCACAATTCTCTGTGACTATTAACTATCAATTAGCACTCACTAGTTTCTGCCACTTACTCTCCACCCTCCTGTTTGTTACTGTGGTGTGAACCTACCATTTTCTCTAGAACAACAAGAAAGCAGTTCAACCACATACTCATTTCAGGTGAAGAAACCCACCATGTACTTTCTGTCCAGAACATGGCAGGCAAATGTCTACTTTTAGTTTTTATTTCTTTTATTTTTTTTAGTATTTTATTTATTTATTTGAGAGATAGGGGGAGAAAGAGGTAGACAGAGAGAGAAAATGGGCACACCAGGGCCTCTAGCCCCTACAAAGGAACTCCAGATGCATGCACCACCTTGTGCCTCTTGGGTACTGGGGAATGGAACTCTAGTCCTTCTGCTTTGCAGGCAAACACCTTAACTGACAAGCCATCTCTTCAGCCCCAGTTTTTATGTGTTGTAGTAGTAGTAGTAGTTGTTGTTGTTTTTGTTGTTGTTGTTGTTTTCCCTCTCACCTGTGTCTGAGCAGGATATGCTTGAAGAAGGCTCTCTGTCAGTCCCTGCAGGGCAGCAGGGAAGGCTCTGGTTGCTTTTCGGCAGGTGCACACTGAATGAGTGTAGAGAGCAAGCAGTCAAACACTGTGGACAAGGAAACACAAGTGACTGTGGGAGCTGTGGTTGCTTACAGAGGGCAAAGGAGTAGAACAGGAGGCTCAGAAATACTTCAAGGACTGGTCTCTCCAGGTGTCTGGACATAGCAGGGGATTTGAGAGAGAGCAGGGGTTAATGGAACTCAGAAGGAAGCTGTGGCATCTTCCAAATAGATGAGGCTGTCCTGCTTGGAAATAGAAGCCAGGACTAAGATGGGGAGAGAAGATAGAAGAGCCCAAAGGAGAGAATGTGGTAGGAAAGTTACTAAGCTCAATCTAAGCACATGCTCTTGAGGGTTCAAGCCATGCCAGGCACCTGCTGGGAAAGGTGGATTTTCTTAGCATCTCATTTCACAGCTAGGTGGACGGAAGTGTCAAGAGACAGTGGCTTCCTCAGGGTCACTGAAACAGTGAGATGGTGAAGCTGAAAGCACATTTAGGTATTTCTTGCTTCAGAGTGGACGGAATCACACGTGCTTGCAATCACAACAAATATCCATCATGGCATTAATTATATTAATTAATTATACCTGAGAAAATGTTGTAGATACCACATGCTCTCTAGTAACAGATTGGATAAATTCATTGAATAAGTTTGAAATAGAATATAAAATAGCCATGTACTATCTTTGTTTGGAAGAAGCAAAAAGAAATGTCTTGAAATGTTCTTAGAATATATATTGAAGCAGGTCTCATTTTAAAAGAACTCACTTTGGACCAGGCTGGTCTCATACTCACTACAATCTTTCAACGTCAGCATCCTGAGTCGGGGTATTAAAGGTGTGAGCCATCATCCCCAGATTTGCTTGGAACATGAAAAAAAAAACAATGTAAATAAGCATGTACATTCTGTGTATATTCAAGATGTGGGAATGTTCCTGTGTGTGTGTACATGGTATTATCTTTAAATGATATTGCAAATACTTAGATAACTAAAACAGAGAAACCTATATCCTTGAATAGTTTATTAGAGAAAAAGCAGCAAATAAGTGATAATTATTACAAAATCCATTATTTTAGAAAAAAATTGTGCCAAAAGCAGGTAAAGGAGGTTGAGATAGCCAGAGGATGGTGAAGAATTGCCAGATAAAATACTGAGTGTCAAGGTAAATTCAAGTAATAGGTAGTGTGATTTTTTTAAGTAGGTATGGCAATTACTACAGTACCACATGAAATATTATAAGTAAATACAAAACTGGTTAATGAGTTTATATATTCAGGAAAATCAAATCATTTTAATTGTATGTGTGGGAAATAAGGACAAGTGTGTGGTGTGTGTACATGTGTAAGCTGATGCTCACACCCTGTGCACACACACACATCAGGTGTCCTCCGCTATGT
This sequence comes from Zapus hudsonius, assembly GCA_004024765.1. Classification (NCBI taxonomy): domain Eukaryota; kingdom Metazoa; phylum Chordata; class Mammalia; order Rodentia; family Dipodidae; genus Zapus; species Zapus hudsonius. The sequence continues at coordinate 7,597 of PVHP010019185.1, forward strand.
TCATTTTTTACCTGAGATGGTTGCACACAACCTGGAGTTCACCATTTTTCACTGAAACTGGCTGAAAAGGGAATTCCAGTGATTCTTCCCTCCCCTCACAACATGCACTGGAAGTACAGGCATGTGTGGCTGTACATGACTGCGGGGGCCCCGAACTTGTGTCCTCATGCTTGAACAGCAATGGTTCTTATCCACTGAGCCATCTCTCCAGCCCCCAGATAAATTAAAATTAATTAATGAATTTATGACATGGAGGGATGGGTTGCCTTATAGTAAGGACTCTATCAGGAGGGGCTTTTTATTTACTATACGCACTATAGGGGTTTACATCTTAGATTTTATAGCAAATTATAGCTAACACATATTGGATATTTAAAATTCATCTAGTTCTAGGTGCTTTGTTGGTATTAACTAATCTTATTTTGGCAGCTCACAATACTGAAGGAATGATGATGTTATCATTACCTCTGTCTCATACTTGATAGTCTGGCTATAGAGTGTGTGTGTGTGTGTGTGTGTGTGTGTGTGTGTGTGTGTAATATTTATATAAGAGCACTCTTCAAATAATTACAATGTGGAAAGATTTACAATGGTGTTATATACCAATAACCCATTTAAATTGAAATCATTGTTAAGTGGTAAATTCATTTAATACATCTAACCTACTGAAAAAAAAAGACCTTAAAGTAACAACACTATAGAACACTGTGTGACTCCTTCACGATCTTGGGGCTCACTGGGAGCCTCAGTTCACTTGTTGCTCTGCACCTAGATAAATTATGGTATCACTAGCCCTGGAAAGTCAAAATTCAAACTTAGAAGGATAATTTCCACGGGACGCAAATCTCTGCACCATTAGCAAGCTGAAGATTGTAAGTCAAACCACCACTTAAGGGTCTGTGTGTACAACAGATTGCCATGTGCCATCACCCACCTATAATCAACCACGTCCTCACTTTATGAGCTCAGTGGTTACTTCTATAATGAGGTTTGACTCATACAAATCATTGTCATCACTCACTGCCTGCAACCCAATCCTAGGTAGTCCTCTGCTTGCATGTGGTGCGACTTTATGCATGCAGCCCTCTACGCCTCAGCTTCCTCACCTATAAAGTGGGGGTAAGAGAGCTCCTGTCTTACACTGCCATGGCAATATTGTGTCTGACAAGTACCTAGCTCACTATTAGCCCTTAATAAGCATCATCAGCAGATTAATGTCATGTTCATCACTCTAACAGAATCCATAAAAGAGACACAGTAACGGAATACCACCAAAACTGATCAGCAGGCATAGAGTAAAAGTCTTTTGGGTGAACAAAACAAAATATCTCATGTGGCCCAAATGAAGCCTATGAGAAAGTAGCAAGATAAACAAGAGACCTGTCACCATAACAAGTCAGTTAACCAATGAGAGGTCAATGGAGACAGACACCAATGATACCCAACACAACTCATAGCAAAAGTCCAGAGACACTTGAGATCTCAACAATAAAGCATACTTAAAATTCACTCATCATGACTCAGAGAACTGAGCAGAAGAGGGGGTGGAAAGATTGTAAGAGCTATGATGGGGGAGAATATCCAGAGACATCACCCCCCTCAGCAACAATGCACAAGGGGGGGGGACTGGCTACATCTAGAGAAATTCATAACCCCCTACCCCATGGATTGATTCAGTATGCCCACCAAGGAGGGTCCCCAGTGGGATGGAGGACAGAGAGGAGGGAATGGGGTATCATTATAAGATTTGCTCATACAATGTATCCAATTATTGGCAATAAAGATATTTAAAATGTATATATCTCATGCTTCTGCCCAAAAGCTCCACCACATGGTTGACTTTGCTTCAATGGAGAGATTTTCCAGCCAGAGTTCATAGTTAGAATCCCTTAAAATCTTTTCAAAATAAAAATATCTTGTAACAGAAACTGTATACAGATGCAAATGCTATGGTAGCTCTGGCTTCTGTTAGCAAAATAAATTGCAAAATGAACATCAAAGATACATCCATGCCAGGCCTTTGGGGGTCTTAGGACTTTCCTTAGAATCATTTCTAGATGGGCTACAATTACTTTGTTTATGTGAAGGCTAGCTGAGAGCCAAATTTTTCCTGTGCTAACCTCCAGGCCTTTGCCACCAAATGGAATCTGTCAGGGCAAACAAAACCACTCATAGTATTAATGATACATTTTCCTATCAGAGCACTATACACACTGTGACTCACCCCACCTCTACATTTATAAGCCTGGACTGGATCATATATCATCTTAGAGTAGCTGTTCCCTTGTTGCTGAAATCGAGATGATGGTTGCATTGTGTTTGCATGATTCATGAGATCAAGTGGGATCATACAAAGTGTTAAGCATGTTAGCTTTGGTAGAAGTTATTTTCTTATTCCTGGGACAAAATGCTTGACCAGAAGCAACATATGGGAGAAAGGGTTTATTTTGGCTTAGTTTCAAGGGGCCACGAAAGCATGACAAAGCAGGCAACCCTGGGTGCCGCATCTTGTTACAGCAGCTGGGAAGTATGAGCAGGCTCTGAACACCCAGAGGGCTGGACAAAGAAATCCCAAGGTCTGGGTCTGGAAAAATGGCTCAGCAGTTAAGTCCTTGCCTGCAAGGCCTAATGACCTGGGTTGGATTTCTCCTTACCCAGGTCAAGCTGGATACACAAAGTTGTGATTGCATCTGCATATGCAGTGGCCTCCAGCCACCCATTCTCTCTCTCTCTCTCTCTCTCTCTCTCTCTCTCTCTCTCTCTCTCTCTCTCTCATCTCTTTCTCTGCTCACAAATAAATAAAAATATTTTAAAAAATAAATCCCACGCCGGGCGTGGTGGCGCACGCCTTTAATCCCAGCACTCGGGAGGCAGAGGTAGGAGGATTGCTGTGAGTTCAAGGCCACCCTGAGACTACATAGTGAATACCAGGTCAGCCTGGGCTAGAGCAAGACCCTGCCTCAAAAAAACCAAAATAAATAAATAAATAAATAAATAAATAAATAAATAAATAAATCCCAGGGTTCACCCTCAAAGACACACCTCCTCCATCAAAGTTCCTCCTCCTAAAGGGGCCACAACTTTCCCAATTTCTCACCAATTGAGACCAAGCATTCAAAACACATGAGCCTGAGGGAGACATTTCACTTAAACTACCACAGCTTCCATCTTCTCCTGCCTTCCTTGGTAACAATGCCATTAATATCTTCCTTTTTTTTTTTTCAGACCAGAAAGCAGAAGCTCAGAGAGGTTAAATGACATACTCAGAAATCACACAGCTTTGCTAGGGGATTTAATTTCAAGGTTTATGTGCCAAGTGGCCATTTGATTGTTGTGTGTTTGGGTGCCATTCACTGAAATGTGGGGCAGGGGGAAAATCAATCAATGATATCCAGTTGGGTTCTATGCATGGAGTGGAGATGAACATAATACTGGGGAAAAATGGATTTTCTTGATTGTATTATACAACAACCCAAAGATTTCTTTTAACTACCATGTTGAACTATTGCTAGCAATTTGAAATGTTTATGTAAGTTCCAGACAGAGATCATCTGGGTGACAGGTGCAGTTAGAAGTGGGGAATAAGAAGGGAGTTTATTTATAAAGGAGCAGATGAACTTGTCAGTCAACCCAAGAAATGTAACTGTGAAGGAACAGGAAATTAATGATTGTGCCCCTTGGCATAGACAGACACTCCAGTACTGGGGGTATGATTTGCTGGATGTCAGCACATTTCCTTCCTTCTGCCAGTTATTTCTGTCAATAGAAACTCAGTTCAATATCTCAGAAATGTTGATCGATAAACTCAGCACTTGCTGGGTGAAATAAGCGCTAGCATTATTAGAAAAAAAAGAGGAAGTTATTTGGATTCCTTTCTCTCCCTCTCTGCTTCTCTTCCTCTCTTCTTCTCTGTCTTCTCCAAACAATTATTACACTAGCCACACATAAGACCTTGTCTGATCCCTGAGGATGCACAAATAAATGAGAAGAATGAAACTTATGAGCAAGCACCATCCTCCTATGTAGCACAGTGTACCTCAATAGAGATGGATCTGGGGACCAGGAAGGTGGACAGGCTAGTGACAGCTCAGCCTGAGTTGAGTGGGTGAGGGGAGGGCTTAGGGCTTCCAGTAAGAGATAAAGTGAGTCTTAGAAAGTGCATATGAAGCCACTAAACAGGCATTTGTGGGGAGGTTTTATGCACACTTTTGGAAGGGGAAGTGAGTCCTTGATTCCCCGTGCATTCTCTCCTTTGTGCTTTTCTATCTCTTCTTCCTCAGAAGTGAGCCTCGAGGCATATTCAGATCCTGTTTTCTGTGGACCAAGAGAGGTACAAGTATGAATAATATATCATAATTGATAACTATGTATCAAATGAGAGCAATTTACTGAACATCTCCCTTCTGTCAATAAAACCAACAGAAAGTTCCCGAAGGAAATTCCACTGAATATTTCTGAAGCTACATCTGACATATCTATGCATCTATACTGAATCCATGCATTTATTCAGATTGAGGGACAGATTTATATATACTACCAATGGTCTCATACTATGTAAAAGTTAATTATTCTTCATTTTTCACATAAATGAGTTGACATATTGTTGTCTAAACATGGCGGTCAGAATTATGCTTTGTCTCCTACTCCCTGCTCTCAAAGCCTTCCAGCACCTTTGCCTTATGCCTATCATCAAACCCAGAGCCCTACTGGCACCCCCAATACCTTCTGTTATCTGTCCCCCAATCTCTCCTACTCCTGCCTCTGGGCCTTTACACCTGATTTTCTGTCTGCCTTTACCATGATTTTTTTCCCAAACCCTGATTGTTTGCAAAATTTCCTTTCTGCCACTGCTCAAAAGCCATTTCCTCAGGGATCTTCCTCCACTATCCAAAACAGAGTACCTCATTGGCACTCAATAATCATTGGGTTTCTCATGCAAGTTTATTTATATGCTTTTTCAAATTTAATCTATTCATCTACCTTATGAATTAGGCATAATGTCCCCATATTCAGGCAAGAAATTTGGGACATAATTAACAATAACAACATCAACAGCAGCAATTTTCTAAGCACTTGCTCTATGCCAAATGCTGTGCTAATCACTCCACATTCATTATGCCATTTGATTGCTTCCATGACCCTCCACCTTGATGATCTTATTAAGGAGGCTCTCCCAGATCGCCTTAGAAAGATAACATACTCCTCCTCAGCTTTGCCTAGCCCCATTTATCATAGCCCGTAGTAACTGTTTAACACTTAAATTACTTAACTCCTTAATCCTTGCTCACTGGCTTGGTATCTGTCTCCTCCACTGAAATAGAAATAGAGTGAGGAAAAAAGACTCTTCAACAATGCTGACTTTGTGATGCTGCAATGCTAGAATAAAGTCTACTTAAATGTGCAGTGAAATCTTTTTTTGTTTTTCAATTCTCAAAATTTCAAATCCTTGTCCTCCCAGAAAGAGAGAGGAAAGAAGGAAGGAATTGTATACCACATGTGAGGCAGATCAGGAGTTTAAGGCCACCACATTAGAATAAAAAGATTCAGGCCAGCCTGGGCTACAGGATACCCTCTCTCAAGCAAATAAATCAACACAGGTCATGCCACTTCTCATGATTGTGCACAGTGTTCAATTAAAATACATCACATACCAGCACAGCGGCCACTGTGTCCTCTCCACCGTGTCTCTTTTCTATCTCTCAAACAGGTAGATCGGCTTTGTTTAGAACAAGTCCAGCAGGGCAGTATGGGGCAGAAAACTGCATTGTTTCTTGGACTCTCTCTGACAGTGGGTCTGGGCAGGACTGGCCTTTTCCTTCTTTGAGATTCTATGTTCTTATGGGCCTTTAGCACATATAGACAAAGAGATAGCTCATAAGTGAAGACTTCAGGGCTCACATTTCTACCACACTGGTAGAAGAAAATTCACCTATTCTTTTGATGTAAAGAAAAAATTAATATTGTTTATTTTCCTGTAGAACCATAGACATGATGGTAGTGCCTACATGATAGCAGTATGTACTCAAGATATGTTTCCCATTACATTAGATGATTGAATGTATGAGTGAGTGAATGAATGGACATACTTTGCTATGAATGAGCAGCAATGAGCCCCGTTGAAAATAGGGAAATTGAGACTTAGAAAAGGGAAGTGTTATAGGCTGAACTGTGTCCTTAATCCATATACTGAAGTCCCCACTCCCAGTACCTCAGTATGTGATGAAATTTGGAGACAAGGACTTTAGAGAGATGGTGAGGGTTCAATGAAGTCATTGAGGTAGCACCTAGGCTAAGCTGACTGGTGTCCTAATAAAAGGGGAAATACAGAGGCAGACATGCAAACTTACAGGACAAATTATGACCCTGAAGGCAGCGCTTGGGTGACACACCAGAGGTTGCATGGATACCACCAGAATTAGTGAGGGACCCAATTGCAGTCATAAGATGGGGAGGGGGGGACTAGGACTCAAAGTTGCATGTAGAGAAAGATCATATAAAGACACAGGGGTGAAAATCTGTGAGTAGAGAGCTATATCAGAGCAAAACACCTGATGATACCTTCCCCATCCACTTTGGGCCCCAGAGGAGTGAGGACATAAACTCCCCTGTGTGACCCTCTCTCCGATGGACTAGTAGGCAGCACTAGCAAGCTGTCCAAGGGCAATTTCAGCAGCACAGCAGGGGACAATCCACTTCTCCAAGATTCTAGGCCCTGTGCTTTTCTCCCACACTCCACGGCCTCCCAGGCTGCCCGGTGCCAAAGAGTGGGCTCTGGGTACGTATGTAGGAGACAAGGGCAGCCAGATAAAGCCTGCCTGTCTGCCTGTGAGATTGAGTTCCCTGAACCACTCTATTAACACTGACCTCTAGGGGCAATCTGCTGGCTTTTTCTATTTCCTTCGTTATGTTCTCCAAGATGGAGACAGGGCTAGATAAAGGCCCCTCTTCCTATGCTTAAGCTGGTCTCCCTCAGGTGACATAAAATAGACATCCTTGTCTAACCATTTGAACTTCAGTGTCCTTTCTCAGCACATTGTTCCCTGAAGCTGAGGATCTCTGTCTGGATCCTCTGGTGACCAAATTCAGGATATACTGCATCAAGTCCTGATAATCCGGGATGTTTCTTAATTGATTATAGGAGGTATAATTTATGCCATCATCCTACTATTGGGTTTTCTAAGGGATGGTTTTTATAACAATCATCAACAAACCAAAGTTTGAGTGCATAGATTCAGATGGCTACTGCCTAACATTTGATTGCATTGTCAGTTTCACCTGCTCTCCTATAAAACAGTAAAATAAAATCCCATGACTGATAAATTTACAAATGTGTACCCAATGTATATATATATAAAAATATATATATATATATATATATATATATATATATATATATATATATAATAAGAAAGGAAATATAAACTTCCACAAGCCAAATGAAATTGTGTTACCATAAGATGACCCAGATATTGTATGAACTATTATAAGAACTATGCACTGGTCTCACTCCAGTCTTTATATTTCAATCTCAGTCACCAGCTACTCCTAAAGTCTCTCCTTTTCTACTACACAAGCATGTATTCTTATGTCAATATAATTTTTCTTGCTTCCTTTTAAAAATTAATATCTTAGCATAAAAATTCAGAAATCATGTGTGAATGAACCATATTGTGTATAATTATCCTGTCACCATTGGATATAGAACTGTTTCCTTTCTTATCTTGCTATAAAAATGTTATGATGAACACCTTTGTATATACATCTTCACCTGCACTGCCCAGTTTTCCTCTAAAATTTATTAGTGCAATCATTTGGTCAAAATATTATAGGGAAATGCTTTAGGAATCCTGATACATTTGGCCAGATCATTCTCCATCAGTTTTGGCAAGTTATATTCTCACAAGTAGGACACGGATATATTATTTCACTGCACCCCCATCGGCACTGAGAATTATCATTTGACAAAAACATTTGACCATCTGATTGATGCAAGCCAATACCATCTTGCCAAATAGATGCAAATTTAGACATAGGCAAGTTTTTGGAGAATAACTTCACCTGAGGTTTTGTTTCCCTAATGCCACATTCTTTGTAATCCAGTCCTGTTTGCCTTCTGCCTGACTATCAATAACCCTAGCTGAAATAGAATGACTGCTGTCTCTCTATCATCCTCTGTACTTTCCCTCCTTCCTTCTTTTTTATGCCTTCACTATTTTTTTCTCTCCCTCCACTCTCCGTGTCATCACTGTTTTTTTCAAAATAAAATAACTGTCATTTAGTTTTGAATAAGCATACTCTCTCATACACACAGTTCACATTTGAAGTATATAAAAAAGGCTGAAATTGGGCTAGGCAAATGGCTCAGCAGTTGGGTGCTTGCTCATAAAGACTGTTAGTCTGGGTTCAGTTCCCCAGTACCCATGTAAAGCCAGATGCACAAAGTAGTGTATGCATCTGGAATTTGTTTGCAGCAGCAAGAGGCCCTGATATGTCCATATATACGATCTACTCCTCCTACATAATAAACAAACAAACAAGTAAAAAATAAATAAACTGGAGTCTTTCCTAATCTGAGCAACACCCTCCATCCTCTTCCTTCTCAGGGCTTCTGTTGAGTATTCTTTTGCTCTTCTGACCATATCTGTTTCTCCTTCACAAATGTGTTTTATTAGAGCAGCTTGTTCATATCTGCTCCTGTGACCATTCACAGCAGTGTAGAGTAAAGCGTACTAGGTACTTAATAAATAATATTTTGTAATGATGCATGGGTAGATGGATGAGTGGGTAGATGATGAATAATTAGATAATTATTTCATTGTTTCTAAAAATTAGTAACCATCATATAATATATTGAATACCTAACAGTTTTATAGTTATTTATGATCAATAGGCAATTACCTAGTAATTTTCACCACATAAAAATTCATTCAGTTGTGCTACAGATAACCCTGATGCTTCAATGTAGCAAGAGTACTTATTCAGCAAACGAATAAGCTCACTAGTGGTTAATTACCATAGCTTATTATCCACTACTAAATTTTTTGTAAGTAGTTAATAAACTGGGCACAGCTTTTCCCTGCCAGTGATTTCACTTCATAGAAGAAGGTGATTCTTGGAAGGCAAGTAGAGGTGCCTTGTGTTGTGGACTGTCCAAGCTGAATCTTTTGGGAAATTGAGCTTCCTTGTAACCTGTCAACACCATGCAGACAGCTGCCACCCTGTTGCAGACTAAGAAGTACAGTAAAAGGGAATTTATGCTGGTCAGACTTTTGCTCCATGCCAGTAATGCATGTGGTACTTTATGTGGCTTGTCTCATTTTGTGTTCATATAAGTCTGTAGGCAGCTGCTATAACCTCCTTTGGCAAATAAAGGAAGGAGGCTAGAGTCAGAGAGACCAAAGGACTGTCCCAAAGCCCAACTCCCATTTCTCCTCCTGGGGGTCACCAGAGCTTTCAGGTGTGACAAGCTGCTCTCCATGCACATGTCTGTCTTTCCTTTGTTCCAAAGACCCCTAGAATATTCTTTTTCCTTTGTTCTAAGGACACCTAGAATATTCTCTCTTTCCTTTGTTCTAAGGATTTCTAGAATATTCTCTCTCCTTTGTTCTAAGGACCCCTAGAATATTCTCTTTCCTTTGTTCTAAGGACTCCTGGCATATTATCTCCTCCGTGCACTATTATGGAGGTCACGTGAAAGGGCCAGGTCTCTCGTTTCGCAGGTGCATGGCATGTGGTCTTTCCTGCTCTATAGTTCTGCTCTTCCACGATGCTCTCATGAATCCTTCAGCCACATACTCTGCCCCGATCCTCTGTGTTCAGCCCCCACAGCACCACTGATCACTGCAGGCTGCAAGCACAGACAGTGCTCCAGAAACCCCCAGGATCTCACTGTGAGCCAGCCATCATGTCTCTTAAGGACCACATTATTCACCTAAGTGGACATAGTACACCTGCAACAACCCAATAAAGGATAAATGTGACATTTATTTGAAATAAATGACCAGGATTAGGAAAACAGAAAGTGCTCTACTTTCAGATGCTCATTCAGCAGTTTGCTACCAGTGAGTCCACCACTGGTTTATTTCTATGTTTCTGTAGTGTTTCTCTGCCAAAACACAGTCAGTCCTACACACCTTTGCAGACCTGGCTTCTTGCCTGGTGTTTAACAGAAGCTCTGGGAGGTGAGCAGAATGAAAAATGAGGGTGGAGGTGGAGGTAGGTCAGGCTGATCCTCAGCAAGGAGGCCTTGCTTCCAGATCATCTCCTTAGAAACATTCCACTCTGACGGAGAAGCAGCAGCCTGGTTATCTATCAAGAACCCTTTCTCAAGCTTCTATCAGGAACAGGGCTCCTGGTGAAATCGTCTCCAGGTCCTTCGCCCCAAGTGAGATCCAAAGACATTCAAAGAAGAGCCTGAAGGAACATTGACACACATGGAGAAACTGAGTCTAAGAGAATGGAGAGCACTTGCTCACCACCGTAAGCAATTAGGAGGATCCAAGTCTGGGCATGAAACCCAGGGCTTACCCACTCTTCTGGCCCTCAGCCAGCTTTCTCCAAATGCATTTGGGGACTACAAAAGCTTGTCTAGTCACCAGGCTGTCCCTGTTGCACTATATTTCCTCAAAGGTTTCAGGTACCTCCCTTCTTGAGTCTGTACAAAATCTCTCCCTAGGAACTAGGGAGATTGTTCAGTGGTTAAAAGCACTTGACTCTCTGGGTACAATTCCCAAGTACTGATGAAAGTCAGATGCACAAAGTGGCATTTACATCTGGCATTCATTTGTAGTGGCAAGAAGCCCTGGCATGACCATTCATATCTCTCTTTACTGTCTCTTCCCAAATAAATATTTTTATATCTCCCTGTTCATTCATGAAATCATTATTACCACATTCAAAGTATTAAATATATAAACCACCTCCAAAGTTCTTTGTGTTTTTTTTTTTTTTGAGGTAGGGTCTCACTCTAGTCCAGGCTGACCTGGAATTCACTATGTAGTCTCAGGGTGGCCTTGAACTCATGGCAATCCTCCTACCTCTGCCTCCTGAGTGCTGGGATTAAAGGCGTGCGCTACCACGCCCGGCTTTCTTTGTGTTTTTTATTGGTTAAAAAAAAATACCCTTAGTGTGAGATCTACCCTTTTAGAAATTTTTAAGTGTGCAGTAATTGACTTACTCTGTGTGGTAGAGCAGGTCACAAGAACTCATTCATCCTGCAGGAATGCAACTTTATACCCATTCAAAACAAATCTTCAATTCATGTGTCTTAGCAGACAGAGGATTTAGCATTGGTCTGTACTATTATCTCTTATGCTTCCCTCCCCCCAAAAATGTTACTATATTTTCCACAAGGGGAGGCATGTAAATTGAGCCTTCCAATCTGAAAAGTGTTAATCTAGTCATTTGAAGACCAGCTTCAAGCAAATTTTGAGCCAGCTTCTACATTAATTTCACAGTGAGTTGTGGGGTGTTCATTGATATATCCATTCATTCACACTCTGTGGTAATGGCTAAGTACCACCAGGGCAGAGATTTGTTTGTAGACACTCACAGTCTAGTGAGAAAAATAAGACACACCCTTTCAGCCCTTCACCCTTCCTGTCTCCCTAGCCCATCCTTTTCTTCTTTCCTTATGTCCTCAAACTATGCCTTCTCCAGGCTGGGTGTCCTACAGTGCAGTTGAGCTGTGAGCACTTGACCCCCTGAAATAGATTGAACTTGGCATTGACAGCAAGGTGACATAGAAGTTAAGAATGCCCTCAGCTTGGAAGTAAGAGAAAGATAGGCTTGACCATTTTTGTTTATTATATCCTTATTTATTTTTCTTTTTTCATTTCTTGTGTGTATTATATAGGGTACGTATATGTGTTGTGTACATGGGTGTGTGCACAGATGAATTACTCTGTGTGCACCATTGCAAAATCCAGAGGAGGACTTTGTGTGTCCTCCACAATGGCTCTCTGACCTGATTTCCCTGAGACATAGTCTCTCACTGAACCTGGAATTCACTGAGTTCGGGTTAGACTGGCTAGCCAGCAATTCCCAGCAGCCTCCTTTCTCCTATGCTCTGGTGTGACTAACTTATGTGGCAATGTCTGGATTTTCAGGTGGGTTCTGGGTATTGAACTCATGTCCCTATGCTCACTCATCAAGCACTTGGACCCACTATTCCTTCTCCCAAACTTCAAGTTTGGTTTCTTTTAGAAAGGGTCTTACTTTATAAACCAGTGTGGCCTGGAATTCACCAGGGACCCCAGGCTACTATCACATTTGTGGTCCTTCCTGACAGGGCTTCCTGATTCAATGCTGATTGACTATGTGACCAGCAGCAAGGGTTTATCCTCCTGTAGCCTGGTGTTGAACATCTCTTTGTGGGTTACACAGCTTCTGTTACAGGGTTACAATGAGGACTGCATGCAATAACACAGGTAAAGAACTCAGTGTCTTGTATGTTTCATGATCAGTAATAGAAAACATACTCAGAAGTCATCAGGGCTATGAAGAGTGTGAGTGAATGAATTAGGCTTGGATGGACCAAAGAAAGGATAGGTGTTCACAACCATTTAAAAAAGTGTTCAAGATCCTTTGCCATCCTTCAAATGAAAATGAAAACTTCTTTGGGATTCTATCTCCCCATAGTAAGAATTGATATCATCAAGAAGACAATAAAACAATGCTGGCAAAGGTGTGAGGTAAGAGGAACACTTTTCACTTCTGGTTGGGAAAGTAAACTAGTGCAGTTAGTGTGGGAATCAGGATGTTTCTAAAGAAACTAAAGATAGAACTGTCATATGACCCACCCATGTCCCTCCTGGTTATATAGCCAAGGTCTCCTAAGTCACACCATAGAAATACTTGAGCTTCCATGTTTGTGGCTGTGCCAGTCACAAGAGCTAAGGATTAAAACCAATCCATGGGTTAGGGAGATGCCTCAGTGGGTATGCTTGCTTCACAAGCACGAGGACCAGAGTTCAGAACCCATGTGACAACAGGCCATGCTGCCATGTGCCTATAATCACAGCACTGGGGAGATGAAGACAAGAAGATTACTGGGACTGGGTGGCCAGCCTATCAGCGAGCTCTAGGTTCAGTGAGAGATCCTGTCTCAAATAATAATAATAATAATAATAATAATAATAATAATAATAATAATAAATGAAGTGGAAAGTTATTGAAGAAGATACTCACCTTCAATGTCTGGCCTGCATAAGCACACTCATACATGTGCACCCAGAGCTGCGCACATTCATGCGCACGCGCGCGCACACCCACACACACACACACAGATGAACATAATAATAAACATACATGTACATACATGCAAAACACATACATACATAACACACAAAACAAAACAAAATAATGAAACCAGTCTAGATGTCCATCACCAAATGAAGAGATAAAGAAACTGTATTGCATATGCACAATGGAATTTTACTCAGCTATAAAGAAAAATGAAGTCATGATATTTGCAGGAAAATGAATGCAAGTGGAAATAATGTTAAGCAAAATGAGCCAGACTCAGAATTTAAAAATGCCCTTGTTTATTTCATAGGCAGAACCTAGATTTTAATCTGCATGTGTGTGCAGTATGAAACTATTGATAAGGAAAGAAGGGACTGGAGAGATGGTTCAGCAGTTAAAGGTGCTTGCTTGCAAAGCCTGTTGGCACAGGCTCAGTTCAGTTCTCCAGTAGCCATGTAAACCCAGATGCACAAAGGGTTGCATGTATCTAGAGTTTGCTTGCATTGGCAGGAGGACCTGGCATGTCCCTTCTCTCTCTCTCTCCCTCTCTCTTTCAAAAATAAAAATAGTTTTTAAACAAGGAAGAGGACAAAAAGAGATTTTAAAAGATGGGAGAAAAAAGGACCTTGTGGTGCATGTGGCATGAAATCAGGAGAGGGCTGTTAAGGATGAGGAAGGGATAGCAAGTGGGCTTGGGGCATGAAGCAAGGCAGTGGAAAAGGACCTCGAGGAAGAACAAAGCATTGTGACAATGCCCTAATGAAACCAGTAGTTTACATGCTAACTTAAAGTCCTAATCAAAAAGAAATTAAAGAAGCAAAGGATAGGTGATGAAAGACAATGTGTACTTGTCAGCACAGTAAACCTGACAGCTCTAGGAGAAGCCGTGTGTTGGAAAGCCCTGGGGCTGCTTGCAGGCATTGCTCTAAACACGCAGCATTTTCCCGAGGAGCCAGCTAGTCTTAGGATCTGACATTCACTACATGCCACTGGACCATCCCTGGCCCTTGGGAGGAGGACAGGAGCTCATCCCCCACTTCTGGGCCACTTCCCAGCCCATGGCAAAAACTAGGCTGGCTAGGACAACAGCCAGAGGCAGAGGACCCTGGTGGGTGTTGGTAAAGCAGGCAGGGGAGAAGCCCTTAGGGACCAGCTTAGCCTGGCTGATGGTGACTGATGTCCAGAGATCAGTTCAGTCCCTGTGATCACCCCACATAGCTCAATATGATGCTCACTTTCACCTATTTTTCCTGACAGGCCCAGAGGAGGAGAGGATATTGAATGCGAACAATGACCAAAAAAAAATCTAGTGCCCCCCCCCTGCCCCCACTGCCAAAGTGTAAATCCTTAAAGCTTTTTATTTCTTTATTTATTTTCATGAATCTGGGGCACTTTCACAGGGTAGAGTCTTCTACAAATGACATTCAGAAAGGATATTGTTTACAGTTGGATTCCTGTAGTGGCCCTACTGAACTGTGCCAAGGGGACACCATCTCCAGGACAGCTCCTTGGAAACCTATCAGCTGGGCTCAAATGAGGCACAGTCTTCCCCCAGCCCATAGAATGGGAAAATTTCCCGCATATGCTCCAGAGGAAACCATAGTGTGCAGTGAGTTCACCCCTCAGCCTCTGTGTTCTCATCCATCAAGTGCTCTGCCTTCTGGGATCAAAGAAGAAAATGTCTACAGATTACACATTTCGGAGCCCAGCAACTTTTCCCCTTCCCCCTGCCCACCTCCAACCTGAGTAGTGAACTCACTGCTGGATTCTGCAGCCCTCTTCCTCTTCCTCGGTGTCTGCCACCCTCTCACTACGGCCCCTCCTTCTCTCTCCTTCCCTCCTCATCATTCTCTTCCTTGAGAGTCAGTGTGTATCAGGGGTGAGCTGAGGATTAGAATTTAGATAATGCCCAGCAAAAATTCTAATGCACCCCAAAATTTAAGGAGTACCCAAATTCTTGTCTACAAAGTTAAAGAATTAAAATCATAGACAACCAGATATGAAGGTATAGTGGGAGACTTTATTTAAGGGAACATGGGGAGTTACAGTTCTCCAGCCACCAGTGTGGGGAGAATAAGTGGCAGAGGTTTTGGTCAAAATTTATGCTGTTTAATTAAATAGGCAGGAAAAGAATGATAATAGAGAGCTCCCATCATGAGAAAAACTTCATGTGGTTCATCTTGATCCCCTCACCCCAGCCCTTCCCTGGAAAATGAAAGTCCTCCTTGAAGGATGCAATTTGGAAAAGACTGGCCTTTATTCTAGGGAAGCTTTTTTAAAACTTCCCCCAGGTAAGTCAGAGAGACAGATGATTGGTTTATACCTAACCAATCAGTTTTTGCATCTAGGTTTGGGTTCTGGCTAGAGACACCTCCCACCCGGGGGAGGGGTTCTATGGAGCTTGTCTGAACTGTCACAAGTGCATAGACTCCTCCTCCAGGAAGTTTTCCCCTCCCAGACCAGGAAGGGGGTCATTGTTTCCAGGTGAATATCACCTGAGCTGCCTCTGTGCATTTGTAAGTATACTCTTGGCTTCTGTTAGGAGCTTTACTGTGTTCTCTACCCTATCTAAGGGTAAGGTTTTGTCTCATCACCCAGGAAGTGCTCAAGAATTTAAAACCTGCACCCTACCATGGTACCTCTGTAGCACTGAGTGAGTGGACACAGTAAACACCATTTCCTTTAGAAGGAACAGCAGGATTGATTATGGGATGCAGGCTAGAATTTGCATATTTGTAGAGATACATTGCCTTCTTTCAGACAGTTCCTCAACTATACTTCTAGGCAGCATTGCAATAACATATTTACAGAAGAGGAAAATAAGGTTAAGGATGGGAGGTCGCTCCTGTAAGAACAAGCCCCCTTGGAACTTTCCCTCCCTAAAGCTGCTTTTTTAAAAACCACTCCCTATGCTTCTCTCCAGGATGTAATTATTTTGGTGTGATCATAGCTCAGTTTTAATTTCCTGTCTGTTTCTATCTGGACCCATGCTTCTGATTATATCCACAAAGCAATATGTATTCAGGGAAGAGCTTTCCCAGGGATATGGCAGCCTAGGCAGGAGTCCTTAACCTAGGTTCAGGCTGGAAGTCCCTGAAGTGACATGCAGAAATAATTCACCCTTCCTTACACCAGCTTCTCCCTGAAGCTTAGCACCATCTTCCCTGACAGACGGAAACAGCAAACACCAGAGTGTTCCCAGCATCTCTGCCTTTGTCCTAGTGGAAATTATATATAGTGGATTCCGTATCGTATTTGTGACAGATGCTTTAAAATATAGCTTATGCTCATTGCTACTTTGAATTTATAGTTATTATTTCATCTGCTACTAGATCTATTAATTTAATGTGCCACTAAAGAAGCAAATATATTATTTATTACAAGAGGATTTTTAAAAGATTTTGATTAATGATTTCTTTTATAGTGCTTTTGTATTCAATTGTATGCATATAAAACAGGATTCTAAGATGGGGCTCTAGGGCTTCACTAGACTGACAAAATATTCTGACAGGGCTTGAGCCACTTTCAAGATACATGAAAAGCCTACTGTTGCTGCGGCAGTCATCCCACGAGCAAGCCAAGTGCAGTGATGTTTGTTAGGCTCAGAGCTTTATGGAGTATTTCATGTGCCTTTTCATTCATTCACCCATCCATCCATCCATTCATTCTGATTCTTCTATTCATTCATTCTAATAAAAGTCCAAGACTCTTTTTAAGCCATTGGATGGCAGGGAATATGACAGGGTCCCTACGTCCATGTCATGCAGTTTTCATGATCTCTAAGAGTTAGGCAATAACATTCATAGTTTTTGCGTGAAGAAATGGAGGTTCAGAAAGACTGAACAAGTTGTTCATGTTCTCTGTGCTCATAAATGTCAGGGCTTGACTTTATGCCCTGAGCTGCTTCAAGGTGGATGGTGGAATATTTGCATTTATTCCTGATTTCCCTATTGATTATATAAGTAAGCACCTTGATTTTCTTAGATGTGAAATAACTGGAATAGAATGCTGTCTCTCCCCCCCCCCCATTTGTACATTGTCTTTGAAATTGGCAATGAACCACTGAAAGCAGCTCTGTTGGCCTTTGTGAGGAACTATAATGTCACTGGCAATTCAATCTAAAAGGGTTCTTAGAGATCAACCCATTATTGTATCAACATGGAATGTGAGGCCCAGAGATGGCAGAAGGCCACTCAGGGACACACAGCCAGAGAGAGGCAGAGTTGGACCCAGACCCAGTCTGATACGTTCACTGATGGAGGGCACAGCTCCATATACCATCTAATGGGGGCTCTCCTGGTTCCTGGCAGAGACTCTGCATTCCAAGGCCCCCAGAGTCTTTCTCACCTCCCAGCATCTGGGAGCACTCACTGTTTGGGGAAAGCACTGGCTTTCTGTGTACACCCATCAGAGAAGGGAGCCCCCACCCCATCTCTGGGGCCTATGGTAATGCGCCTCTCTCTGAGATGCAAGTCATGTGAAGCAGTCTGAATCCATGTGGGTATTTCATGAATAAATAAGCCTCAAGCCTCAGCATTTGTCATTGAACCATTTTTTCTTTCTTTTTATAAATAATGATAGGGCTTTCAAGAGGCACAAGGGAGGAAGAGAGGAGAGAAGGGAGGGAGAGAGGTGGGTGAAGAGGAGAATTTCCATTACTGAGGAGTCAGAACAGTTACAGGGAAGAGGAATGATGGCCTTGGAGAGAAGGGGATCCTGCAGTCACTGCGGATGGGGGCGGTGGGACACACATCATTAGGACACTTCTGGGGAAGCCGTGTTGGTAGACCTTCACAAGGCCACAGGCTGGATTGGTGCAGAGTTGCTGTTCTCTGAGGAAATTTGTCCCATCTTCCTCCAAGCCGCTACCTGTCTAGATTAGATAGCTTCCTGAGCCTCATTCTTTCCCAGTGTGCAGTGTTTCAGTCATCCATCACAGATGGAAGACTTAGACAGTGGTACAGTCACATGGACACAACTATATAGGATGTGGATAGGGCCCAGACCTAGCATAGGCTTAGATATGCACACCTGCATTTGATTTTACACATATAAAACAGCTACTTGCCCAGGGCCTCTGTTTCATGAACAACCCTAAGCCATGGAGAGACAGAGCCCATATCTGGTCCAGTCTGTTCTACGTGCACATCCTCCTTCCCACACACTGGGTATGAGTAAATCATTATGAAGTGAATAAATGCACTTATAAAACATGGCAGGCCTCTATTGAGACCCTCACTGGAGCCTTGTGAAGAGAGACCCATGGCCCTGCCAGTTGCAGAGCACTGACAGATAGACAGTTGATATCATATTTTTCCTTTATTCCCAAGACCATATAAGCTGATCAGATTTCCTCAGCCCCTCATCCTATTCTCTGTCCTACCTCCCTGTCTGCATTCAGGACACAGCTGCAGCATGCCCGTGCACTGGGAGGTGTGAGTGAGGTCTCTCAGCATGCAGGAAGTTACGAGCTATTCAAAGACACAAGCCAATCACAAGAAGCTATGAGACCACTCTGCTAGCAATCTAAATCTCCACCTAAATTAGTACAAACCATAATTACTGGAGGAAGGAGAATATGAAGTGTCAGCTGGAACACAAGCCTCAGAATCTCTTGAGTGGGAATTGATCATAAGATAGAACTCCAAGAGACTATAGTTTGGCATTCCCAGGATGAATCTAGCTCTGTTGCTAAGACTCTCTGTCAGTCTCCTCAGCTCCTTAAGAGCCAAGTCCTACATAGATGGACCTGCAACTTCTTAAATTAAAAAAAAAAAAATGGGATCCTAACAGCATCTGATAAGACTATAGCAAGGATTAAATGAGGTAACCCATGAAAAGTCAAAGTCGTAAGTTCCCAATAGATATTAACCTTGTTATTGCTACTGTGACATGGTGGGCTGTATTTCTTCCCCTCACAGCAGGACTCTCCTCTCCACAACTCTCCTAGGAAATGCCTCTCCTTTACAGATCACATTCACTAGTGTAGTGGGAAGACAGCCTTCTCATGGCAGAATAACTCTGATTTTAGAAAACCTACCTCCCTGTGGCTTGTGCCAATATGCCCTGGCCCCTTCCCCAGAAGCATCTCATTGACTAATTTTTATAACATAGTCACTTTGTCATGTGACAGGCTATACTAATGCCTTCCCTGTCTTGTCTTCACTGCTCTTCCAACAGCCTACTCCTCAAAATAGTACCTCAGTTTCTTCTTCTAGAAAATGGGATGATGATATTTTTACCATTAAATCTCAGAAGGAGTAAGTGGATCGAGACATGTAGTGCTTAATTAACTGCTTGGCATTTGATAATTAGACCATAAGTACTTACTATTATTGTGGTGGTTGTGGCTCATGGGGAGTTTTACAAGCTATTCACGCATGTATTCAGCCTGAATAAAGTTGGGACTGGTGTTAGAAGCCTTAGGTGCTAGCCCCAGCCCCTAGGGTGAAGTCCAGAAATGTCAGAGCTCTCTCTAGCTTGGCTCCTAGTAATGACTCCATCCAGTCCTCCTTGACGCTGTAGCCTCTCTTAAACTCCGACAGATCCTGGAATCAGGGTTCACCTTCTGCTACCCCAGGGTTCAGTATCCGCTGCTCCCTTTCAGTCACTCCCTTACCCCACTCCACTCATGTTCCTTTAGTGAATTCTTATTGATCCTTGACATCTCAGGTTTAGGGCTGCCTCATCTAGACAATCATCTTTGTCCCTCACATTTGCAATTTTTGTGGATCCTTTTGCCCCCATTTTTTTGTTGTTGTTGGTTGTGACACTTTGAATCAGATGTCTCCCATAAGCCCATTTGGCCCCCAGGTGGTGGCAGTTTGGAGGTGGAGCCTGCTGGGGAGGTGTGTTTCTGGGGATGGGCTTAGGATATCACAGCCCAGCTCTCCTTTGCCAGAGCTCAGCTCACACTCTTGCTGCTTTCCTTTCCATTCCATGCTGGAACTTCCCCTCAAGACTTGAAGCCAAAATTAACCCTTTCCTCCAATCAGTTGTTTCTGGTCAGGTGACTATTTTCCCCGAGCTACACCGAGGTATCTATAACACTGGGTTAAGTATTTTCCTGCCTCCCCAGCAATGCAATATCCTGTCCATCCCTGTAGCTAGAAACTTGCCCAGTGCTCAGAACAAACAGCACAGTAGTGAAACATTTAAAATGACTAAATGGGGCTCTGGATCTCCCTTTCCATCTCCTGCATTGAGCTCCTTATGTTCTCAAAGTATGCTTTTTGCAACTTAAAGGAACTAAGACCATACTGAGGCTGTTTGCGTTATCTCTTTAGAGGAGGAAATGAGGTAGTTTAGGGTTAGCAGGACCTTCAAAAGTAAACTGAGTCTCTAACAGTGAGAAATGCCCTAGAACCTGTAAAGGTGAATCTTGTTTTTCCCTTCCTCTTTTTCCCTAAAGGAGTTTCTCTTCCCTAGAAACAAGGAGTAAAGACTGTATAGTACCTAGACCCCTGGCATGAGAACTGGACTGACTAGCTCAGCCCCCACCCAGTAAATTCCCATTAAAAACCCCAATCAGAGTCACCGTGTGGTTTGGTGTTTTTTTTTTCCATTTCTGGGGACCCCCTTCTGTTGTCAGGAGCTCTGCTTTCTTTCCTTCTCTTGAGCCATGTAATAAAATATTTCTCAACGTCTACCTGCATGGTCTGTGGATTTCATTCATCATATTCACAAGACAAGAACCCGGAGGCCCCTGACTCAGTGGAAGTTTTGAGTGACTGCGAACATCTGGCACCCTAACTCCTGGGTTAAA
The DNA here is from genome assembly GCA_004024765.1 of Zapus hudsonius. Classification (NCBI taxonomy): domain Eukaryota; kingdom Metazoa; phylum Chordata; class Mammalia; order Rodentia; family Dipodidae; genus Zapus; species Zapus hudsonius. Next base: position 28,607 of record PVHP010019185.1, read on the forward strand.
GCCCAACCCTGAGCCAACAATGACTGTGTTGATCTGAGAGAAACCCCACATTCCCCCATCAATACTATGCATTGTTAGTTGTTGGCAATTATGATAAACGTGGTAGGAACTTAACACGAATTGCTAATGACCCCATTATCTGGGTATTAGTAGCCCCATTTTCTGGGAGAGAAAATGGAAGGTCAGAGTTGGAAGAACTTGCTCAAAACCTCATAGTGAGTGAGGCTGGGGTTCTGCTACCAGACAGTCTGATTCCAGACAAACCAGCCCTTTCATCTGCTACACCCTGTGTGTTCCGTAAGCAGGTACTGAGAAAGGTGTGCAGGAGGAAAACTTGACTCTTATCACCTGTCTACTCTGTCTCCCTCCTCACCTTGAGCTCAGGAAACAAAGTTGCTGGTTGTTATCTGAGAATGATTAGTGTGCACAGGTGGGGGTCTTGCCACTGTCTGGGCTCTGAGTCATCCATTCACACTCTGTAGGAGTGGTACAGACCTTTCTTGGTGTCTTTTAACAGCAGGCCCTGACAGTGTCAGTTCCCTCTGTGGTGCTTGGGCTGACAAGACCAAATGGCACCCAGGTGATGATTCATTTACACCCAACCTGTGAGGTAAGGAGAGTTTGCAGCTTCACCCAGCCTGCTGAGATCTGGCAGAATCAATTTTGAATCCATATGGTAGTGAGGTGGAATTTGGGTAAGAGATGTGTGAAAACATTTAGACAATGTCCCAACTTCGGTACAGAAACCAAGCTTGGTGCCTGATATGCAATAGGCACTCAAATATCTATTAAATGAATAAACAGCAAACATGTTTTCAGTGTTTTCGAGTTTGGAAAATGCATTTGCTTGTATCAGGTTACTGTATCTTCACAATGTTCTATTGTGTTAGGAGCAAAACAGGTATGGTTCCCAATTTATAGACAAGAAAAATGAGAAGAGACATCACATAGGAGAATGTGGCTCTTGGAATTGGGCATGCCCAAGTTCACACTCCAGGAACATTGAATTCAAGGTTTTCATTACCCTAAATCCAAAGAATGTCTTAGTTCCTTTGTGGTGTTATAATAGAATATTTAGGCTAGTAACATTATAAAGAATAGACACTGGTTTCTCAGAGTTCCAGAGCTAGGAAGTCCCTGATCATAGTACCAGCAGTCATTGTCTGGTGAGAGTCCAGCCATTGCTTCCAAGATGGTTGCTTAAATGATGCGTCCTTAAGAGATGAGGAGAGGAGGAATGTTACTCAACTTCTATAACAGAAGGATAGAGGATAAAAGCGACCACCAACTTTGGTCAAACTCTTTTATAGGGATGCCTAATTCCACTCATATAGTCTCTACCCTCATAACTTCATCACTTGCATCTTTAAATCCTATATAATTGATGATTAAGTATCAACATAAGGCTGGGTAAATGGCTTGGTTGGTTAAAACACTAGCTGCACAAGCAGGAAGACCTAAGATCAAAACCACCCAAGCAGCCATGTAAGTCCCAGGCAGGCATGGTGGCCTCACTGTCATCCTAGTACTTGGAAAACAGAACAAGGGATACCAAGGAATAAGCTGGCTAACATCACTACAATTGGCAAGTTCTGGTTTCAAGCAAGTAACCGTATCTCAATAAATAAGGTGAAGATCAATACAGGAAGATACCCAATGACAACCTCTGGTTGTCACACACACACACACACACACACACACACACACACACACACACACACGCCTCAAAAGTTTGAACATGAATTTTTGATGCATTCTAAACTTCCACACCTCAGAAATTACTAGCGTCTTTTTCTGTTGATTTTTGTTTTGTTTTGTTTTAAGTATGTTCTTACTCTAGTCCAGGCTGACCTGGAATTCACTATGTAGTCTCAGGGTGGCCTCGAACTCCTGAGTGCTGGGATTAAAGTCATGCACCACCATGTCTGTCTCTCTAGCATCTTCTAAATAAGTTGGATGGTCACACAGGTATAGATAGGAGAGAAAGCCTTGTGATGGTAGAGGCAGATACTGGAGTCATGAAGTTCCAAACCAAGGAAGAGAAAAACCAAAGGTTGTCAGGTGCCATTGGAAGTTACAAAGAATTAAGGATGGATTGACCTATAAATCCTGTTGAGGGACCATGGCTGAGCTAACACCTTGATCTTGGATAACTTCTACTATCAAAAACTCAAACAGAATTTCTGCTATTTTAAGTTAGCCACCTTATAATACATTTTTCAGCTTTAATGAACAAGTCTACTGTGTGTTTTCACTTTCTATTTCAATGTGGGTTTGAAGCTTTTTTTTAGTCAAGAGTTAAGGGTGTGTAGGGATGTACAAAAAGAACATGCAAGCTTACATTTCATTATCCTCTAAGTCAGAAATAAACTGGAAATAGATATTTCCTGACTTTGCCTTTATGAGAGCTCTGATGGCCAAGACACAGAGCAAGTTACTGATGCTTAATCATGATGCATGGGTTACTTTCTCAATCCTGAGACAAATTACCTGACCAGAAGCAATTTAGGGGAGGAGTTGATTTGGGTTTCCAGGTCTAGAGGAAACTATCCAGGTAGGGAAAGCATGGCAGAAGCAGGAAGTGGGTCATCATATCAGCAGAAACAACCAAGAGAGGACGAGGGAGAATCAGTACTGGGCTGCAACAACTCACTCAAGTCCTGCCCTCAGGGCTCACTTCCTCCAGCAAGGTTCAACTTCCCGCAGGTTCCACAAAGTTTCTAAACAGTGCTGCCTTTCTGGGGATCAAGTATATTAACATATGAGTCTGGGGGTGGCGTGGGGGTGAGGGGCAGGAGATGCATTATATTCAAACCACCGCACATGACATGGAGAAAACTCATGCCTGGAGGTCTGTCTGGTCTATGTGCACAGCCTGGTTTGGACTGATTGGCCAGAGAACTTGACTTAACTCTGCTAATTCCCACTTCACATAGCTCATTCAGCTGTCAGGAAATCAGGAAGGAGCCTTCACAGATATTGCCACAGAGCAGGTCACAAATGGGAGAGGTGATGGTGATGGTGGTGTCTTTTAGCAAGGCCTGGATAGTTAGGCAGGTTTCCTGGTGTTCTGATGCTTTATGCATCAATCTGAAGATGCTCTTCCCCTGCGGGTCTCCATTCATCCCCTTGCCTCCCAAGGGTAGCTCAAAAGATCCAACAGACCCTAAATCCAAGGTCAGGCTAGGAAGTTGGGCTGAGTTATAGAAGCTATTATAAACTCATTTCCTGCCCTGGACTTAGGTGCTGTCATTCCCCTTCTGGATACAATGGCCCCGATTAGCTTAGAAGGAGCCTGTGTCATATCTGTTTCAAGTAGGTCTCACCCCACATGTAATGTGTTTTTGCAGAATCGCTCTTTTTAAAAGCTAACAGCCTGCTCGGTCATATTTCTTGAGCCATCTCGTGGTCCTACAGAAGGGTGACATTTTTGGCTTGTTTTTCTACTTCCCTTTGTTTCTTTTCTGTCACGCTGATCTTTTCCATTTGGTGTCTTTTCTTCATTTTCTTATTCTTTCTTCATCTCCTTCCTCCTGCACCTCACCCTGCTCTCTCCTTCTGTCTCTTCTCCTTGCACAATAGTTCTTGAGGTTTGTTCTTTCCATC